>JAXCGZ010007759.1:80000-106816 GCA_037179515.1 Halocaridina rubra
TTCTTTAATCCTATATCTATGCTACCAGATTCTATGTAATTTGTAACTATTATATTTAGGATCTAAATTCTTTTTATGAAGCAATATATTAAGGGACATGATTGTCCCACGTGCTCCTTTTGATATTCTTGTCCAAGTCACAAAGAAAGTAATATAGTCATGCAAAAGTTAATTACAAAAACAACAGCTTTCCTCAGAGAGCAGTGTCATTTTCCCAACTTTGGCAGTGACTTTTGATAATATACATTTTATCCAATATACTTCATTTTCGTAATGTAACAAACCTAGGACCAATGCAAGTGTTAAATACAGCTGAAGCGAACCATCACCCATACAGTTTTATTTAGGTATTTATTTGTGATGCCATGCATTTCTATACAGTATATAATATTAATAAGTCATTTTAAAAGTATGCACACTAGTCCCTACAGATGCGAGATTTGAAAAACTCTAAAATGCTTAAAAGTCAGCTCTGACTACTAAAGTACCTAATGAGGTGTCTAACACAGCAAATGTTTAAAAAATAGGAATACACATTTATTCATTTCGTGATGTCTACGGTGTGGTTCCTTTTAGATCTGCTGAATACTCAATCCAAGATTTTCACTGTGAAAAAATTCAATTGTCTTTGCATTACAGTACTGTACTTCCGACAAATGACTGGTGAAACTTAAAACAGACTTCCAGTAAAGGTGGTATGCTTAGAAGAAGAATTATCCTCTAGTCATAGATTTTTTTTTATGTTAAGCATAAAAACATTTGATACGTTTTATTACTATTATCCAATCTTAAACTTGATTTGAGCTTGAGCAGTCTATTGGAATTTTGTGCTACTGTTGTGTGCATGAAATGAGTGCACTACATCATAAATGTCGCTAATGAAGATGAGTAAGGAATTCCTTTCAATATATTTCCTTATTTTTCAATATCATCTGAGAGCTGAGGACATACAGACGAACTGAACACATTCATTCAGTTGCTGTAAATGCAACTGTCATTTAATAAGGATTTCTGTATACTTCTCTTCATTGACAACTGAATGATTAGCTGCTGGTTATTTTAAAACATCGAGAATATGTAAATACTGGGAAAGTAACAATATAACTTTGTTTTATCTTCAAAATTGCACTTAGAAATTTACAAATTGTTGCGTAGTTCAGTAATTCCCCTGCCAGACCGCAAGTATGCCTTAGTCCTCAACAGGACAAAAAAGATGTAGCCCCTCACTTTACAGCTCTAGCGACAATGGCTTAAATACAAAATTTGATTAAACAGAGAGCAAAGCCACTCCTCTGGTGAACAGATTATATATATATATATATATATATATATATATATATATATATATATATATATATATATATATATATATATATATATATATATATATATATATATATATATATATATATATATATATATGTGTGTAATACTTAAACTATTAATATGTTTTCATTGGGTATAGTTATTCTGGGGATTACACCTAGATGCCGCACTCCTGAATATATGCTGAAATTTTTGTGTGTGGCATGAAAGACAGAAGGTCCTCATATGGAGAGTGAAGTAGTGATTTCTTTTTAGAACACCACAAACTCTATATACGGATAAAATGGCATTTTATATAATGGAAAGTAAAGCAAATATAGATGTAAGTATAAATAGTGAAAGAAATACGTAAATAAACTTAACATTTAATCTCATGCTTTCTGTA
Organism: Halocaridina rubra; assembly: GCA_037179515.1. Lineage (NCBI taxonomy): Eukaryota > Metazoa > Arthropoda > Malacostraca > Decapoda > Atyidae > Halocaridina > Halocaridina rubra. The sequence goes on from JAXCGZ010007759.1 coordinate 81,712, forward strand.
GCTGAATTAAAAATCCCCAAAAAACACAATAAAAACTTCATGTAATATCTATGCTCTATAAAGTATATTAAAAAATAATATTATATTAAATGACAGGCAAAGTATGTAAGCTTGATTTAGAGTAAAAAAATATACAGCGCTGTACAGTTGATCTTAAGATTGAAAAGAAATCTATAGGCATCAAGTAGTCCTCTAGTGAGGTACCTTCATAAAGGAATCTTATTTTACAAAACTTGTAAAGAACAATAAATATTTGTTTTCACATTCCGATGATTGATTTTACTATCTAATTAATTTGAAAGTGTTTCATTTTCAATGGCATTTGTTACCTATGTTGTAACACCTATGACATTAGAATACAAACTGAAAGAATTATATTACTACAGACTGCAAAGTTTAGTAATAACTGTAAATATGATACAAAAATAACTATTAGATTCTAGAATCAATCACAAATAAGTAGAAGACGCCAGAAGAGCCTTCTTCTGTCATAGGCTGACTGAACATGCAGAGCCAAATATAAATGCACCTGCTTGATAACCCAAAACTTCATATTATGTTAATCATCTTACATAACGTTGATTTGGTTGTCATGCAGGTGAAAGGAGGCATTTTGAAAGGCTTGCTTTAGTCTCTCTCCTCAGAGCATTTAAATAATTATGCCTTCATAAAATGCATATACAATACATACTGTATACAAAACTAAGACATAGCCTTACCATACCACAACTGCTGAAAACAAAGGGGTAAAATAAAATAAATAAAAACTAGTGGGCATTTTCTGTTGTCGGTGACTTGGCGGCTGTGGTGGTAGTGGTAGTGGTGGTTGTAGCAGTGGTTGGCGGCGCAGGAGTGGTGTTCGCATTTGTGTCACTTGATTCACTGAGTTTCTTCTCACGATGACTGCTCAGTGCCAGGAGCCTCATTTGTCGGATTACGGCTGTTGCATGGTACGCTTGCTGCAATATATAAAAAGAAAGAATGAAGAGGGATTGGGAAATGTTTTCATGGCATTCGTGTCTATTTTAAATATTGCACCATTGTCTTAAGTCTCAAATTTCATTGTTTTAGAATATCTAAACATATTCTAAAATCTGTAAAATTATATAAAGTTTACTTATGTTATGAATACTCTGAATACTGAACTTCAAATTCTTGTGTGTCTTTGCTCTTGGAGAACATACACTGTTATATGATGATACTATTCTTTATGCTCTACAGAAGTACTATATGCTGAATTTTGCATTAATATTGCACACTGATTATAGTGTAATACAAGGACAGTCTGTCTTGAAGCATTTACGTCTAGCTAAGCAATATAGGGCTAAGCAGGAATTCTAATGTTGGTCATTGATTTTAGAAATCTCTTACGATCAGGAAAGCATTTACAGGAGAACTAAGGCAACATTGCTAATACTTATTTTAATTAGACAACAGACAAATTTTAGTGTACCATAATGCTTTTGATTTACTACAATGACGAGCACACTGCCGCATTATGTTAAATACCAGTATTGTCTTTGCATTGGTATAACATTGACAAATTGTGTTTGGTGTAAGGAAAATAATTATAAAAGGTATGGTGTGTCTCTACGACGAGCTATCCTTAGCACTGTGAATGGTAGATCTTTTAACTGCCATTGTAGGCGAATATACTGTGACAGTTATATATACTTTGTAGCTAATATATCTGAGGATATAAAACAAACTTAAATTATACTATTATGAGAAATTCAGTAGGTTTAAATCTATTAATACTGTATTGTACAATCATTTCTCAAAGTTTTTTGGAATGCAATATTAAAACATCAGCCACGCAAAATACTACACTGATCCATGAAGTTGGACCATATATGATTCATTTTTACTTATCTACAACATATAGTATGTACTCAGATTTTATTATGGACTGTAAGGATTTCCAATTGCAAGATATTAAAAGTAAGACAGTGAAGTAGGAGGGCAACTCATTCTCAATTGATTCAGTGTAGTCCATGATTGTATGATTTGGAATAAAATAAGAGGTTTAGTTCGAGTATCATACTTTACAAGTCCCTAATGCATTTACTGTGAGCATTGTGTCTCGCCAAAACTTTGCATTTACTGTAATCTTAAGAAATTATTGCATTTTCAGTATAGACTTCAGCTTATCATTTTTTGTGTGTGTGTGAATATATATTTAACTTAATGCCTTAAAAAGCTGAATTCCATAGTTTAGAATCATTACACTAGTAATATACCAAGTGACTACAATATTTTTTTTTAAATGATATTATTTTATATTATATATACGGTACATTAAATATCAGTCAAGCAAAATTGTCTAAGTAACATATTTCAGTTTAATTGCTGCATTTTTTATTTAGTGTGACACTGGGACAGGCAAACATAATTGCACTCATTGGGCAAGGGCACCAAGAAAACATGTTGTAGAAAAAGTAGCAGCTTAAGGACAAGGCAGATATAACAGATTGATCAACAATAGAGAAAGAGAAAGGACACTGAAAGAATAGTCATAGTAATAAACACTTAAAAATGTGGCAGGATTAGGCCCTGAGATGTTGATAGGCCAGCTTTTTGAAGGAGGAAAGATTATAACAAATATTGAATACAGAAAGAGGGAGAGAGTTCCAGAGTCTGGAAGTGAAGAAAGAAGCAGTTACTGCACTGACCAGTCTGCAAGCTACATATCTCTACACAGTACCTGTATGATGAGGCCACCTGGCGTGTTTAACATAGCCTCGCCAGGTGGAAATAGATGCAACTTGCCAACTCATCAAAGCAGCAAAAAAGTAATACCAACAGAAAAGAAAAAGAAATGACACCTTCCAGCAAAGAGAAAGAGAATCCAGATTAGAAGTAAGAGAAGGGTTATTAATGAGGCGAATGGCCTTAGATTCTACCTTATTATGGAGATAATTGTAAGGAGAAGCAATTTAATTCCTCCAAAGAATCCAGATTAGAGGTAAGAGAAAGGTTATTAATGAGGCGAATGGACTTAGATTCTACCCTATTATGGAGATAAGTATAAGAAGAAGCAATTTAATGCCTCCAAAACAGTTCCTGGTTATATTTTTATCTTCTCCTCCTCCTGATCGCCCTATGATTTTGAAAACAAAAAATATATATCCTGTTAATTCTATTAACATATTAGGAATTCAGATAGACTCTTATCTTGTCTTGGGGGATCACTTAATTAAAATTTATAAAACTGACTCCAAGAAATTAGGAGTTCTGTTTCACTTCTGTTAGTTTTATTACCTTCTCAGTAACTAAAAATCTAGTAAGGTCTTATCAGTCTCTTCCTAAACTACTGCTCTCACATCTGGGGTTGAATTGAATTGAAGCAAAGAGAAGACGGGGATCATCACCCTGAGGGCATACTTCCCCAACTTATTTTCCTCTCCTGTGGAAGAATGCCCTCAGGGTGATGATCCCTGTCGTCTCTTTGTTTCAATTCAGTTCAACCCCAGATATGAGAGCAGTAGCTTTAGAAGAGACTGATATGACCTTACTAGATTTTTAGTTACTGAGAAGGTGAAAAGAAATAACAGAAGTGAAACAGAACTCCTAATTTCTTAGATTGTTTTATATATTTTAATTAAGTGATCCTCCAAGACAAGATAGAGGCTATCTGAATTCCTAATATGTTACTAAAATTAACAGGATATATATTCTTTGTGTTCAAAGATCATAGGGCGATCAGGAGGAGAATAAGATAAAGATATAGCCAGGAACTGTCTTGGAGGCATTAAATTTGATTCAATTTTGGGTGCCTCACTCAGATACTCTCTCTAAATCGGAGTTGAGACTTAAAGAGTGATAGAAGACTAATTTCATGCAGAAGACGAAGGTCATGAATAAAAGGCAGAGGAAACATGAAGGGTAAAATCGTGGAAATTCAATTTTGGGTGCCTCACTCAGATACTCTCTCTAAATCGGAGTTGAGACTTAAAGAGTGATAGAAGACTAATTTCATGCAGAAGACGAAGGTCATGAATAAAAGGCAGAGGAAACATGAAGGGTAAAATCGTGGAAAAAGAAGAAGACGGAGACTGGAGAAGAGCACTGATGAAAAGAAGGAATAGAGTAGGTGAGCCAACAGAACCTTGTGGAACACCACTTGTAACTGGGAAGGAGCTAGTGCTGTGCCGTCAACAACTATAGATATACAACAATCAGAAAGAAAACAGGAAATCAGAGAACAGAGAGAAGGGATAAAGCCATAAGCAGCAAGTTTGGTCACCAGAGCCTTGTGCCACACTTTGTCAAAAGCCTTAGAGATAACAAGGGCGAGGACAAAAGGATATCCCATAGTTCTTTCGAGACAATGACCTTACATAGATCAGATATGACAGGAGGCCACAATTGAATCTTGCCTTTTGGAAGCTGTACTGATCTTCAGAAATAAGAGATTTGGATTCAAGATGATTCAAGAAGTGAGAATAAAGTTTTGAATACTTTAGCAGTAACAGAGGTTAGGGTTATTGGTTGATAGTTGGAAGAATTAGAATGGTCACTCTTCTTACAAACTGTCTGCACTAGAGGGTAGTTCCAAGATGAAAGATATATTCTTTTTAAGACAGTGAGGTGAAAACAACGGCAGAGCAAGAGTTAGTTCCTTTGCAAACTCTTTAAGGAACCCTGCAGGAATAATATCAGGTCTGGATGCCTTGTTCATCTTTATAGAGCAAAGAACCCCATGGAATTTGCGTGTAGAAAAAAATTAAAGGAGGGCATAAGGTTAGAGGAGGTAAAGCATGAGGGATCAGGTGCTTTGGAATCGATTACGAAGAGTTGGCAGAAAAACGAGAGCCAAAAAGGCGTGGCTTTATCAGTGGTAAAATAAGCTATAGAACCATCAGGACATATGAGAGGGGGAAAGCTTGAGTTAGAGAAGTTTTTGGAGAGCTTTGTGGGTAAGGACCAGATCATTTATCAGTGGGAGAGAAGTTAGGTTCATCAACTCCAACTTTCCTTCTAAGAAAGGAAGATGTAGACCAATAAATCTGTAAAGTGCCGCACTTCCTTGCTGTAATAAAAACAGAGCGCATTAAATCAGGAGAGGCTTGTTATGACCAGTATGCCCGGTACCTAGCCTGAATAGACATGTGTATGCTGAATTCAAAAGTTCACTTTTTCAGCTCAAACACACGATATATTATGAGTTCTTCAAATATATACTTTAGCAGTAATCTTTGTCCATTTTCCATTTAGGTATCAGTACATTATGCAGTATAGGATTAGTACTTGATTAAGTAGACTGTTTTCAATCCCAATCAAATATGGTACTCTTAGGTAATGCTCCAAATTTAAGCCTTGTCTTTGGAAAAATTATATTCTAGAAGTTGCAACTCAACTATATTAACAGCAATGATTACACAGTCCTTTTTAAATTGCCTTGGCTTAATTCCGTATTTAGAAAAAAAATAAAATTTCTTAAGCAACATTCATGCTTTTTTTTTATAAAATGCCAATTTGTATTTATTGGTAATTTTTTCATACCTCCACGAGTTAGCCATATAGTCAATATTCGGTATGAATTATTTCCCTTTCTTGTAATTTGACAGAGAACCTGGGATGATGGATATTAAAAGTTTTTATGACTTTCCTATAATCTTGAAATCATTGGTACTGCTTTTAGTTTAGAGTTTATGTATTTTATCTATGTGATGTTTGAGGACGATGGAGGGAGCTTTGAAATCTATGCTCAGGGAGTGTTGTTGTCTGCTTTGCATATTTAAATTCAGCATTACAAGAACTAGAAAACGTGTAATAGGATGAAAGCTTTTAGCCATCTTAGGTAGAATTGGCAAAAGAAGTTTTCAGCACTACCTCCATATTTGAACTTGCTGATCGAGCACGCCAACAGAGGTGACAACCAGTCAAGTAGTGTCTTGAGATAGTGTATGCAAAGCTATATATATATATATATATATATATATATATATATATATATATATATATATATATATATATATATATATATATATATATATATATATATATATATATATATATATATATATATATATATATATATATATATATATATAGCTATATATATATATATATATATATATATATATATATATATATATATATATATATATATATATAGCTATATATATATAGCTATATAGCTATATATATATAGCTATATATATATATATATATATATATATATATATATATATATATATATATATATATATATATATATATATATATATATATATATATATAGCTATATATATATAGCTATATAGCTATATATATATAGCTATATATATATATATATATATATATATATATATATATATATATATATATATATATATATATATATATATATATATATATATATATATATATATATATATATATATATATATATATATATAGCTATATATATATATATATATATAGCTATATATATATATATATATATATATATATATATATATATATATATATATATATATATATATATATATATATATATATATAGCTATATATATATATATATATATATATATAGCTATATATATATATATATATATATATATATATATATATATATATATATATATATATATAGCTATATATATATATATATATATATATATATATATATATATATATATATATATATATATAGCTATATATATATATATATATATATATATATATATATATATATATATATATATATATATATATATAGCTATATATATATATATATATATATATATATATATATATATATATATATATATATATATATATATATAGCTATATATATATATATATATATATATATATATATATATATATATATATATATATATATATATAGCTATATATATATATATATATATATATATATATATATATATATATATATATATATATATATATATATATATATAGCTATATATATATAGCTATATATATATAGCTATATATATATAGCTATATATATATAGCTATATATATATAGCTATATATATATAGCTATATATATATATATATATATATATATATATATAGCTATATATATATAGCTATATATATATAGCTATATATATATAGCTATATATATATAGCTATATATATATAGCTATATATATATAGCTATATATATATATATATATATATATATATATATATATATATATATATATATATATATATATATATATATATATATATATATATATAGCTATATATATATATATATATATATATATATATATATATATATATATATATATATATATATATATATATATATATATATAAGCATTATGGTTATTTGTTATTTCTACCATACTAACAATGGGAGTACCTGTGAAATTGTATTGTCATGCACTGTGAACTCTTGAAGATTATAATGGTGATGTGACTATACAGTTTTGGTGCCATACTGCATCAGTGTTACATTAATATAAGGAACTATAGTTGAAATGGGCTGAATTTCTGTTAAGAACGTGATGGCAAGTAGTGGTAAGATTTCAAGGTAGACACCATATTCACTAGTGCTTGTGCCACAAGGACTTGGGCTTAGTATAAAGCTTTTATTGGAAGGAGCCTTTGCTCTGTTGGGCAGTGTCACATAGATCCTGTGTCTTAGGGTGCCAGTGTCTGAAACAGGCAGTAGTATATATTTGCCTACCTGTAGTACTCAGAGATGATGCAAAGTATCTGGGGTTCAACTTATTATTCCTGGAAGCGCAATAATACTTGAAGATCATTCAGAATTTCCATCATTTCTCAGAACAAGCAGCATAGGCAAATACAGTTGAAGATACAGAGGTTGTGATGTTCTGTAGTGATGCCCTATTTACACATGAATGTAGACAGAGCCTAAATTCATCACAGTTTTAAATTTTAATGAGTGTCCACTTATCTAATTGTGTATTTACAGTTTGAACATCATGTATTTAAAATGCTTGGTCTTGCTATTGTTTTTCTTGTGCACACACATTTCAGATCAGAATGCATGATGACACCATCCTTGATCCTGAAGACGGAAATAATATTTTTAATGTATTGATGATTATTTCTTTTTGAATTATATAGGTGGAAGAGCTTATATGAATAGACTAACTTTATTAATGCTGATGTATATTATATCTGTATTTGAATATTCGTCACAGGTTTGTAGGTAATCAGTTACGTGAATATATTGTACTCTACATATTATTATGAAAGTGTATATTTCGTCATTGTATGCACAGGGAAGTGATCAGAGATCATCACTTTCTGAATTAAGTTTTCTTTTATCTTTTCTCTCAGCTGTTTGATGTTCAGTGTACAGTATATATATTGCAACCATCTTTTATATTAATTATGAAGAAATGGCTCCTTCTATTTATATAGAATTGTTTTCTAATAATGAATTATTTCTTTTTTTCTATATATTTTTTTTTATTCTGAATGAGTCACCTAATGATATGTGGTTTATAAATTAATTTTGTAGAAGATTGTTCCATGACTTAACTACGAGTGCTTGAGGTTCCCCTCAGCCATTTGTTTTAGTAGGGCTGATTTTTAACAAATATTTCTACTAGAGTTCCTTCATGCACAAAAAATCCTACCTTGATTCATTATTTTTCATTTCCATTTTTTTTATTTATTTATTGTTTCCATATTTTTTAGACTTTTATACAAGAAAATATAATATAAGTAAATGAACTGCATATTTTAATATATATTAATATATAATGTAATGCGTTTACTTTTTTCTAACCAAAAAATATTCTGAATAGTTCCATATAATTAATGATCTAGCAATTGTTTGTTATATGAATATACCGACAAATTCATATTTTTCATTATATCCTCATCTTATATGCAGAATTACAAAAGATCTAAAATGAAAAAAAAATCTGTTTCTACAGTTTGTTGCAAAATTCAATGAAAACTGAGCTTCAAATAGAATATATGTTACAGTGTGTTTTTCATTGTTTCAGTTGTTATTGTACATCGTGTAGAGTTTTGCTCTCCTATCAAAAGTAATCATCTGGAAAATGTACATACTGTATATAAGTTTATGATATATTTAATCATATTGTTATAATTTATTAATATCACTTTGTGTATTAGATTGCTGAGTAAATTATTAAATGCAAATACAGTACACAGACTGACATACTGTCAGAATTTTGTCTCTGTTTATATATATATATATATATATATATATATATATATATATATATATATATATATATATATATATATATATATATATATATATATATATATATATATATATATATATATATATATATATATATATATAAGGTATTTAATAAAACGTTTTAATATTAACATACATGCCATCCATGATATTTGTGGAAGTAACCAACAGTCATCTGCACAGGTGAACTAATACATCTACCAATCAAGACACTATCACAGGCAAAGTTGGATGCAACATGAGGTTAGTTTCTTTACATGCAGATGCAACAACATCATAGTCCACATTCAAGCCTTAAGGGAATATGTGTGTGCTAAGTTTGTGCTAACACTTCCCCTTTTTAGAGAGAATCCTGGAGTTTCAAACCATGAATAGTTTCAGATCAGTGTATAATGTGATGGCAGTCAAAATATATTTTATGTCATATCAAATTGCAAAAATTTGATAAGCATCCTGATTTAGATAAATTTGTCCTAGGCTACACTGTCTTGATCTGAAAACTCAAAGAAGTTCAAAACTTGCAGTAACCTCCCTTCAGTTTGTGGATATAGCAGGACTTCGAAAGGTAGACAGTATTACACCTAATCTAAACACAACTAAGCCACTGTCACCACACCACATCCATGGTGCTTCCTTCTCTTCAAGTACAAAATATATTAGAAAAAAGTGAACAAAAGAGCTCTAGGCATTGCATTCTATTCTGGTATAAACTGCATACAACGTATATGAGTAATTTTCATGATGGGTGTGTCTTTGGTGAAACAAAAAGTACATCTAGCAATTTAATATAACTGTACTTTACACTATTTTTTAATACCTAAGACTTATACATCTGATATTTCTAATTATGCTATCTGTAAAAGCAAAACACTATATGCACTTCCAAACATATCTATGACAACTACAACAAAAGTTTTTATATATATTCGTATGTGTTTGTATATATTTTAATCTGCTCAGGGTGAAAGTGATGTTTTTTCTAAGCACCTGAGGACTACAAGGGAACTGTCTCCATTTGCTACCTTAATGAAAAATTAAGTGACTATTCAATATATTTCCTTTTTAACTGATTTGAATTTTAGAATTTACTGACTGAGGTGGGGAAAGAAGTAGCTATGCCAAAAATAGTAATGAAACCGTAATTTTAGCCTTGTTTAAACGTTATACTGATACTCTTCAGACAGCTACCATGCATATAAATTGCATGATAACATATTTGTCTCAGTAGTTAAAACTGATGTATATTATGATAAAATAATGCTCTTAATTTAAAGAAGTATAACTTGAATTTGTCTTCGAAAAAGGTTTCAAGCAAGGGCTACTAATGGCTATTTAATATTTAATAGCATTTGTTGGAGGCAGCTAACCCTTGTGAAAGAGTGTGATGACTAGTGGGTTGTGGCAGGCTGACCTGGGTTCACCTCCTCCTCCTCCTCCTCATCCTCCCTCGACTCTGCCTCCTCCGTAATTGGAGGACAGGCGGGGGGAGAGTCCACCTCCATGCTCGTGGAGGAAAGGGCCAGTCGCTGCATCTTGTGAACCATCACGATTGCATGCATTAGTTGCTGCAAGAAACAAGTTACAGCCTCTTTCAAATTCTGCTCCTCCTCAGACCTTATATTATGATCATGATGATGTCCCCATATATCTTGAGAGAAAATGGGAGTTGATAGTGATGCTGAGAGTGAGAAAAAAAGAGTCAGAGGAGAAAACATCCTCAGTATTTCCCATATAGCTTTAGAAAAAATGAAAGAAAATTGAGGAAGAGCACTGAAATAATAAAGTACCTCTTATTAGTACACAGCATGAAGAACTTTGTTAGATACAGTGATTAGAACAGACTTAAAAGGGAAAGTAAATATGAAATATATGACACGTTGATAATCTTGCATTCTGCAACACTGAAATAAAGCCAGGAGCTCTCATTCATACTGGGGATGCCAGGAGCCCTCATTCATACTGGAGGACCCTTAAATATTGCAAGAATCTTTCTTTAGCTAAAGCAGAAAGAAGATGAAGGCAGTCTAAAGATAAAAAAGAATATTAAGTCCCCTCAGACTAAAAAATAAAAATTAGTAGCATTTCAATATTACGATTTTAATAAAATATTATTCCTGTCGGGTATACACGGTCAAAATATCAATCCAAACTAATTTTACAGGTATATGCATGGTTTTCATGTTGAAAGACTCATTTTAAAATGTCTAAAAACATGAGCATCACTTTTATAAACTTATCCCAGCAAACAATAACACAGTTTCAAGTAAACCACACATTTTATAACTTGTTACTACATATATTTCTGTAAGAGCATCTGATCTGATATGATTATGGTTAATTTTCATTCTAGATAGACAATAATTTAAATTTGCTGGTATACGTGATGGGGTGTAAATACTGAGTAAGTAAGGTACAATTAATTTCCGCCTACAACTGACCATACCATAATTACTCAGTATTTACGCCACTGTAAACTAAAATAACATATGGCGGTATGGCTTTTGTACTCAACTTCCGATGATGGGTTGCTAATTCCCTTTTTTCTCCTGTTTTTTGTGTGTAAATATATCACCTCATTCGTTTGTACAACTCAGATTCCTCTGAAGATACGTGATAAACTTGAGAATACAAATGATCTCAAAATATCTTTCAATTTCCTTATGTAGCCATATCCATTCATATATATATATATATATATATATATATATATATATATATATATATATATATATATATATATATATATATATATATATATATATATATATATATATATATATATATATATATATATATATATATATATATATATATATATATATTTTGACTCTTTGGAAAGAGAAAATACAGCGGAGGAGGTTCCCAGTCCCTTCGCTCCACCTCATTTACTCGTCTCTTACGACATGCAGGAATATATAGAGGATGTGTTCTAGCCCCCCAAAGGGGAAATTTATGCATACAAAGAACAAAAGTGGCCCTAAAGCTGAACCCTGTGGAGCCCCACTGCTAACCTTTCTTCAGTCAATATATATATATATATATATATATATATATATATATATATATATATATATATATATATATATATATATATATATATATATATATATATATATATATATATATATATTATATGCAAGAAGTCATCGACTAACAATAACGATGGGCTCTGACTTGCCATGAACTAATTATGTTGTAAGTTGAACCTTTGTATAAATGGTAGCCTGTAGTATATACTAACAGCATATTATATTTAGGTTATATTATTTAGTCTCTATTTAACCTTTGTCGAGAATATTTATTATTATTATTATTATTATTATTATTATTAGAGAGAGGTAGTCAACAACAACTTCAATAATGGTAGTAGAAACCCACATTAGCGTTGTGTATAATAATTAATTACATAAAATCAAGCTTATGCTTTCCACTGAAAGCATTTTCAAGATTCCAATGAACTTTGTTGTTAGAGAGGAGTACTCTCCAACAAAACAGTTCACTGAATACAGAAAATGTTTTAGTGGAAAGCAAAAATTTGATTTTATATAATTAATTCTTAAACCTAAAAGCCTCTTCTTTGGGTTTATATTTCCATTATTATTATTATTATTATTATTATTATTATTATTATTATTATTATTATTATTACTACTAATGACGTGAACTACATACAAAAGCCCAACAAATAACTGTACATCCAAGATATATTTTAGTGCAGTGAAATAATCTCTAGACTTTTGGAGACTACTGCCTCCATCAACTGATAAAAAACTGATATGATAGAATATCTCCTTAAAAAATCACCTAAATTAAGTCCCAGGGCAACTGTGCTTCCCATGGAATCTGAGGTTCCTCCATGCAACATCTCAGGCTCTCATGGAGGCTTAGGAGGGTAAGGTGAAGTAGCAAGGTTGGATTTATACTTGTTCCCAAAGTCCATTTGGTTATTTTGGGATCAGAAATGTTTGGCAACTTAATTATTTTTGACATACAGAGAAACTGCTCTCCTATATTCTTTTATCATGAGTCCCAAGCTACCTCCAGTTTCTCCAACATAACATAAACTACAATTTTTACATTTGATTAAGTACACTCCTGGCCAGACGTCAGCATAGGGGTTTGGGTTCACATTAATTTCTACAAAAAGTTCTCTTCATAGTATAATTAAATTGAAATACAAAATTAACATAGACATCATGTCATTCGTTCATTACATTTTCTAGCTTTGAAGAATGGAGGAGTTTTACATATTCCTTGCTTTCAGGATCCAATTGTTTCCACGAAGCAATTGGAATCCTGAAAGCAAGAAAGTTGTATAACTCCCCCATTCTTCTTAGCTAGAAAAGATAACTAACCAATTAACTGAAGTCGATTTTATATTTAATATTTTATATTTAAAAATAATAACTAGAAAACTTTTTGTAGAAATAAATGTGAACCCTCACTCCCATTTGCTAGCAAGAGTCTAGGAAATTACTTTATATAAATGTATAAATTGTAATACCTGTATATGTTATGTTGGATGTAGCTTGGAATTCAGAAAAAAGAAAACAGGATAGATATTTATCTGTAGTACAAAAATGATGCAGCTGCTGAACACTGCTGGTTCCAAAATCGCCATATGGACTTTGAAAATAGTAAATTCGTTTTGAAAATTCATAGCCAAGAGTTTAGGAGAATGATTGTGAATACGTTAATAAACAACTTACCAACCATTTCCAGCGATAAAACCTTTATTTATGTCAACAACATTTTTCTGCTAGAATGATCAAAGATGCTGGTTTCCTGAAAATACATCCAAAATTGCTCCCTAAAATCTAGCTTGGAGGAACCTTTATTCCTTGGAGAGCACAATTGTCCTGTATCATAAGCTTAGCATATTTTCAAGGAGATCTACTAAATTTCTTCCACATCAGTTGCACTTCCAGTTGAAGGCGGTAGTAGTCCCCAAAATTCTAGGGATTATTTTACCACACCAAAAATGCATACTATATATACAATTACCTTTTGGGATTTTCTTGAACATCCTTCATCATCATCATCATTATTATTATTATTACTATTATTATTATTATTATTATTATTATTACAGAGGAGAAAATAGAATGAACATTTCTGATAATTCTTAGCAAGACTGAATAAAAACAAACATCGGGCCTCCCCAAGCACGAGAGAGAGAGAGAGAGAGAATTATTATCATTATTATTATTATTATTATTATTATTATTATTATTATTAATAATAATGCACAGTTCAGACAGTGCTTAGAAAAACTGTGAAAACACAATACATCAGCCTTCTCCAAGGAGAGAGTTAGAGAGAGAGAGAGGACACAAATGCATACAATATAAAGAAAAACTTGACTTGAACCCTTTGCAGTTAAGTGTTTTATGAGCTTTCTTTCCTTTCATTCTTTGCACCCAACTTTTTATTACTATCCCTTAAACTTATCATCATCATCATCATCATCATCATATTATTATTATTATTATTATTATTGCCTTGAAACACCAAAGACAAAAACGGATACATGATAAAGAAAGGAACTGGCCAGACTTTCAAATAAATAATTCACTATTTGTGGCAAAGGTCATAGTGGTAATGTATAAAAGTTGTAAGTTGCACAGTTCGAAAGTCGAGGACTAACTTTCATATATATATATATATATATATATATATATATATATATATATATATATATATATATATATATATATATATATATATATATATATATATATATATAATACACAGGGGGTCCCCGACTTACATCAGAGTTCCATTTCTGAAATGTGATGTAACCCGAATTTCAGTGTAAGTTGAATTAGACCTAAGTAAACGCCTATGTTAACACAGTAGTAATGTTTCTCCCTTATCCATGTATTTCACTATCTCTAATTTCACTTCCATGGAGATGGTTTTCCTATTCTTCAAAGCAGTGCCATTAGAAAGAATCTGCTTTATGCTTGGGAGATGATACATGCCAAAAATTAAACAAAAAATAAAAAACAAAACAATTCATAGATGCGTTGTAACAAAGAAACATCGTAACACGGGGACAGTGTAAACTGTGGACCCCCTGTGTGTGTATATATATATATATATATATATATATATATATATATATATATATATATATATATATATATATATATATATATATATATATATATATATATATATATATATATATATATATATATATATATATATATATATGAGTAATTTTTTTACCCCGACAGGGACTTGAACCTAGGACTTATAGTTACTAAGTCAAGGCGCTACCAACTACACACCACAGAAGGTTAAAAGTAATCCAACCTTATAGCTTATATCTGCTATACTTAGGAATAAATGCATTGTATCTGAATGCCACTATGTTCATATGACAGATTCCCCAACCTCACTTGTGGCTTCATTTTCGCATTTATTTCAATTCCCAATCTCATTCGGGCTATACAATAACCAAATAAGCATATTACATATGTGAAAACATGATTTATTTTATACCCTGACCGGGACTTGAACCTAGGACTTATAGTTACTAAGTCAAGGCGCTACCAACTACACACCACAGAAGATTAAAAGGAGTCCAACCTTATAGCTTATATCTGCTATACTTAGGAATGAACGCATTCTATCTGAATGCTACTATGTTCATATTACAGATTCCCGAACCTCACTCGTGGCTTCATTTTCACATTTAATTCAATTCCCAATCTCATTCGGGCTATACAATAACCAAATAAGCACATTACATATGTGAAAACATGAATAATTTTTTACCCCGACCGGGACTTGAACCCAGGACTTATAGTTACTGAGTCAAGGCACTACCAACTACACACCACAGAAGGTTAAAAGGAATCCAGCCTTATAGCTTATATCTGCTATACTTAGAAATGAACGCATTCTATCTGAATGCCACTATGTTCATCTTACAGATTCCCCAACCTCACTCGTGGCTTCATTTTCGCATTTAATTCAATTTCCAATCTCATTCGGGCTATACAATAACCAAATAAGCACATTACATATGTGAAAACATGATTCAATTTTTTTACCCCTACCAGGACTTGAACCTAGAACTTATTGTTACCAAGTCAAAGCGCTACCAATTACACACCACAGAAGGTTGGTAGCGCCTTGACTTAGTAACTATAAGTCCTACTGAGGAGCAGAACCTCTTGCTCATTAGGAACAGGAATTTTTAAGTGATGCACAGCTAGCAGAACAGAAGCTTCCCATTACATATTCTAATCATATACTGTAATTGCTCAATACAGTTGTACTATTAATTTTTGCGAATTAATAATATCTGAATGACAGTAAGTTTTGTGGGCATCATCTTATTGTCTTTGAATATATTATTTTCATATATGTATTCTGACTTGATAAATCTCAGTTTATAGTTGCAACAAGTCTTTGTTAAAATATAGTTTTAACGTGAAATACTAGTGGAGGTAAGTTTTACAAAAGTCTCTTGAAAAGCTGTCTTCAAGTAAGAAGGTAATTGATGTAATTGCAAATAAATTTAAATTTATCTGCTAATTTCAGTAGTTATCCTTATATATATAAGGAACTGTAAAAAATTTACTATTCACATTATGAGAAGTAAATAT
Source organism: Halocaridina rubra (assembly GCA_037179515.1). NCBI lineage: Eukaryota > Metazoa > Arthropoda > Malacostraca > Decapoda > Atyidae > Halocaridina > Halocaridina rubra. Next base: position 98,539 of record JAXCGZ010007759.1, read on the forward strand.
AATGAAAAATTAATACAGGTAGACGACTTTAATAACTTGACTACAGTATTTAACTGATCATTTATGTATTTTTATAAGCAATTGTTATACAGACACTGTAACTATTAGTGTCCAAGAAAAATGGAATAGGTAGTATTACTCTCAAACTCAGCGTTGAAAGTTCACAGATAGTACTTACACTGAAGTACTGATGAAGTTGTAAGTGGATAAATGTATGCAAGTTTGAGGAAGAATAAATATATAAATAAATACTCTTGGGGGAAAATAACTGTGTAATTTATGGGAAAGATAAGTATTTATGTAAATTTTGGAAAAGGAGAATGTGTAAGTTTTGGGGAAGATCATCTTGAGCTTTCATAGCATCACATGCACTTGCCACATTACCTTAATACAGCAGATCTACAAGAGCCCCAGGCCTCAAACCTTAAGTAGAGATTATACAGTAAAATGAACATCGACAAGACAAAAGAAAAAATAGTTTGGTGTGAATGATATAAAAAATGCAGAAGGTAAACAGGCCTGTCAAGTTTTGAGGTAACATTTTCCACTTACTAGTTTCAAATCGTGTTAGAAGTTTGTTTTGTTTTTCTATGGATGATGTGTGTTTTTAACTAGGTACGGGAATTGAATGTAATTTTCATTTCACTAAAACTCATATTTTGTTGTTTTTGTCAGTACAATGTATTCTATTTAGTATTTTCTAAATTTCTGATATGTATGATAACATCTCTTCTTATTATTTGGAATTTATGTATGGTATGTTACTGTTATTTTGTTTGATCCTCATATGACAGCTTAACAGGCCTGAGTCAAAAAGGACAGTACGTTCTTTACTGTAGGTACTATATACAGTCTTGTATGGAAAAGATTTTAAAATCAAAGATGAAAAATGTGATATATATATATATATATATATAAAAAAAGAGCTGCAATAAAACATGCTTCTCATAGAGTATATTTACCCTCCAGCGGCTTTTTGCAAAATTTTTCTTGAGCTGTTCAGACACGGAGCTGTGAATATTTCTGTCACTGGCAGTATTACCGGAAATCCTGAAATAGAAGATAAGAAAATATCATCACAGTGCCATACCACACTAATATATAACCATACAATAATGTAAATTATATGCATTATGGCACTGCGTAACAGCTCTAGCCACTCCTTTAATTTCAAATTTTTATTGCAATATCTGGGTTATAGTGTCTTAGGTATACAATTACTGTAAATGCTTTGAGTACTTTTTTTAGTAGTTTCCCATCTTGAATTGTGAAGTAAATGCGTAAAAGTTCTTACCATTCCAATATAATAAATCAAGAATTGGTGAACATACTGGTCCTTACCATGGGTGACCGAGAGACTGTTTGCATGTATATCTTTTCTCAACATCAACGCACATCAGCTGTCGGATAAAATCCTTAGCAGAATCACTGATTTCATCCCAGTATGGAGAATCAAATTCAAATTCACCTGCAAATGGATAATTCTTTTTGTTGAAAAAGTAAATTTTTCTACTTCTCGCATGATCTGTGAGTGTTTCATATCTCTTTCTGTGATCGTAATTAGTTCAATATTTTTTATGTTCTTCCTTTTAGTCTTACTCAAAAGTTGGAAGCTCTCCCAATGCTAGAATTGAATGAGTGAAGCAAAAATCACTTCATCTTATCGTTTCTTTCCTCATGTCATCATATTTTTTGCCCGACAAACACAAATTTAGGAAAGAAGAAATAGCCAACTCCCCGACATTCCATATTCTGTTTGGTTTCATTTTATGACACACAAGTGGAACTTCTACTCAGATTTACTACCCCTTTCTACTCTGAAATAAGAAAGACTTCTTTGAAGTTCTAATTCTCTCTCATTTAGAGATTTCTGTGGCTAAGTGCACTAAACTGTAGACTCCTATTTTATAGATCCCAGATTCAAATCCCGACGGCAGTAGGTAAGATATTTGATATTATTCAAATGTGTTATTGTATTGTAATGTTCCATCAATTAACCACAATCAATATTTGGGAGGAAAATAAATATATTTGCTGGTCATTGGCAGGTCAGGATAGAGAAAAAAATTCAAACAGAAAAACACAGTAGTGCCCTTTGTAAATTTTAGACTTCAGATGACGTTCCTGTTCTCTCTCTTTTAGAGATCTCTATGGAAACCTGTTACATGGGTCCCAGGTTCAAACCCTAGCAATAGAGAGAAATACATAAGAAATTTTTATTTTTCATAAAATGCAATGCCTCTCTATGCATTTTATAACTGCTTTATAGATCTGAAAATATACAGCTAAAAACAAGGTTGAACAAATTTCAGTTATGTTTTCGATATATATTTTATAATTTTTTATTACAATTTTTTATCATGAGCTTTCAGAATTTTGGCATACTTTTAGAGTGGTTTGTCTCGAGGTATTCAGATATATATGAACATTTTATAACCAACTAAAATGAACTTTCAGAATATTAACATATTTTTGGATTTATTTATTTTAAGGAAGCTAAATTATTCTTTTTTAGAATTAAGTTCTGCCAATATCACTATTCTACTTTATTTCTCTCAATAACTTCCCATGTACATATGGTGTGTTTGAATATATTTTTGGATTTTGTGTTATCAGTGATATATCTTTTTAGTATAATGTCTTGGTGGCATTGTTCATAAAGTGCCATATTTTAGTGTTTATATATTTTATTGTCTTTTTTTTTTATAAAGACTCACCTTTCAGTATCTGTGCAAAAAGATTGGCATCATTTTCATCATAAAAGGGAGGGTATCCACAGAGAAGAATATATGCAATAACACCTATACTCCATACATCCACTGCTTTACCATAAGGCTTTTGTGCCAGAACTTCAGGTGCTGAAATATAAGGATTCAAATGAGTAGATATTATTATTATTATTATTATTATTATTATTATTATATTATTATTATTGAATATAAGGATTCAAATGAGTAGATATTATTATTATTATTATTACTATCATTATTATTATTATTATTACTGAATCTTATTTGAACACCCAAAATGGTATAATTATATACAGTACATATGTTTAGTAATGTAAATCAGTCCCTAGACTTTTGATGACTACTGCCTCCATTAGCTGGGGGGTTAGTTGATATGAACCTAAAAGATTTCCTTGAAAGTATATCATGACAGCTCTCAGCACAATTGTACTCCAAAATGAAAATGAGGTTTCTTCAGGCAACAGTTTAGGATTTGAAGGTGGGTAAGCAGATTATGAATTAATCCTTAAAATGAATTTGAGGAGATCAACCTTTTTGAAGATATAAAAATTATGTTACTTAGCTTGCTAATACATTTATTGCCAGAAAGAGTTGAAAAGTTATTTATGAAGATGCCCACAGTCAATCCTATATTTTTCTGATTATCATTTTTAAAAACAATTATACTATTAACAAAATCCAGTTAATGATGTTAGATCCAGAAATGATAAAAACAGTTCAGTTGCCTAATGCTTCTGGTTCCAAACTAGCCATTTAGATATTGGAAATAAAAAACTGGTGTTTAAAAGTCAAAATCAGAAGATTAGAAGATTGATTGTAGGCAAGTTGATAAATTGGTAAATACATTACTATATATATATATATATATATATATATATATATATATATATATATATATATATATATATATATATATATATATATATATATATATATATATATATATATATATATATATATATATATATATATATATATACTCCCCAACTTACAAAGAAGTCCGTTCATAAGTAATATTGTTCGCAAGTTGTGTTTAGGTAAAATAAGGTACTGTACAGTACATGCATGTGTAGTACTGTATAGTACTTAGGCTAAAGACACTTAACTACTACATAAAACAAAGTATTCGGTATTAATGAATTTTAATAAAGTAATAATAATGTAATATTACCGTATAGTACAGTAATACATATACAGTATTAATACATGGGTAGATAATGGGTAGGTTTTATGTTCATATTTGTGAATGTTCGTAACTTGGTTGCTCATGAGTAGGGGAGCTTCTATATATATATATATATATATATATATATATATATATATATATATATATATATATATATATATATATATATATATATATATATATATATATATATATATATATATATATATATATATATATATATATACAGAAGCTCCCCTACTTATGAGCAACCAAGTTACAAACATTCAGTGATATGAACATAAAACCTACCAATTATCTACCCATGTATAAATATATGTATTATTGTACTATATGGTAATATTACATTACTATTACTGTACTAAAATTCATTAATACTGTATACTTTGTCTTATGTAGTAGTTAAGTGTCTTTAGCCTATACAGTACTGCACATGCATGTACTGCACAGTACCTTATTGTACATAAACACAACTTGCGAACAATTTTACTTATGAACGGACTTCTTTGTAACTTGGGGAGTGTATATATATAATATATATATATATATATATATATATATATATATATATATATATATATATATATATATATATATATATATATATATATATATATATATATATATATATATATATATATATATATATATATATATACCTTGTTAATTTTTCCGCATTTTCTTTAACCACGAAATTGCAATAAATCCCCTAAAAAAACAATAGTAAAAAACTATGACATTTGCAAATAACCCCCTTGCAAAAAAATTCGGAAAAAAAATTCATCTTAGTAAAAAATTGACCGCCTAGGAGGCACTTTTCTGCCATCCGCCTCCTCTGCTACCCCTTAATGCGATCGCAGATGAGAAAAAAAATACCCTTGACTGTGTTCCTCATAAGAGCAAATAGTACATAGAAATCCAAAAACTTAGAAGCCGAAGTCTTCAACAGTATTAGAAGTCATCTCAACAGCTCATCTGAGTCTGTGGCTTATTATATACCAAGTTCAAATAACAAAGACAACGACTGGGTACAGAGTCCATTCAGAGTTAAAAGAAAATCTAGCATATCTTCCAGCAGTGGATTGTGATAATTCGATGGAAGAAGTTCTGATAGTTCTTTTCTGGGAATATTTAAGTGATGAACATCTAAAATTATCAAAATTAGCCACGCGAGTGTTATTGCTATTGCATCCACATATCTGTGAGAATCAAGATTTTCAAAATATGGAAGCACAAAAACAATATTTTAGCAGACTGGTTGCTGATCCAGATATAAGTATTCAATTATCAAATATTATACCAAATTTTTAGACTGGCATCTAAGAAGTAGATGCATTCTTCCCATTAGATAAGTACAGTATTTTACTCTTTGTTAAAAAGGAAATATATACACTTACAAAAATTGAAGTTTTTATTATAAGTTTCACGTTCCTTTTAGTAGTGTAAAATTTAAGTGAATAGGTTCTCTATCTGTCCAAACTTGATGGTACTTGATGTTCATATACTGTATATAGGTAAAGGGTTCTGCATTTTTAAAAATCATGCCTAAGGGTTCCATGGCATTAAAAAAATTTGGGAACCACTGGTCTACCATGTACATATCCCTGTTGGTAATGTAGAAAGAATTATGCTCCTGTATTCCTTGCATGTAGTAAGAGGCAGCTTAAAGTGATAGGCAGGAAAAGGGCTTACAATCTCATCCTGCGTTAAAATTATTCTTGCCACAGAACAGTTGGCTGTATATGCAGAGCTGGGTAGTGTTTGAAAAAGCCATAAGGCACTATATTTTTTGTGGTCACTGCTAGCCTTTATGTGATATTTTTATTTATTTTTTAATGATTGTGACACCAGGACAGTGGTGTCACAAAAAGAATTACGACGCAAATGTTATTTAAAAGAAGTCTGATTTCAACGTCATCTGTACATAATGTTCTTTAACGAAAGGGTTAAAGTATGCAGTGCAGTACTTTTACACAAATGAAATTTTGATTCCATTAGAGGTTGAATACCTGTAGTACTGAATGTGAAGAAAATATATGGAATATGGTGGAAAGCGTTACTATCTTACCTACATAACCTGGCGTGCCACATGCTGTAGCCATTATCCCTGAGTCTTCCATTTTGCTGAGGCCGAAATCACTGATCATAATCTTGCTATCTTCATCTGGACTGTAGTACAACAAATTCTCAGGCTGGAAAAGATAAGACTTTCAGGCATACTTGGAATATTGTTAAACTTGCATAAATCTGGTTTCAGCATTGATAGATTTTAGTTTTTTTTATCAGATTTATGTTCAACGCTGGCATATTTACCTGTAATGCAGAAAATTGTGCTTTTATAAGGAAGCATTGGATCTTGTGATATGATTTTGTTACTTATACACCAGTAACAGCATTTAAAATCCCTGCATTTTACTATTGTTATTTACCAGTATTATATAACTTTTACACTGTAGATATTGTCACGAACTGTAAATATCAATAGTAATTTTCTAGGTCACCTGGTATCAGTTCAAAAAGTACTACCAATTAATGTCTTCTGTGTGAAACTTTCTACATGGTATCTACTCTTATGCCTTTGCTTGTCAATAACATCAAATAACCTAATATGCCATATAGACTCAAGAGCCTGAAAACTTATTTGTTTATATTCATGATATAGTCATATTGCTTAGAAGTTTTAACATAAAATGTATCCAGTTTCCATATGGATATATTAATTTACATGAGACACTGACTGACATTTGTTTCACTTATTTTATGTTGGATTAGTAGTAGGACTACATGAGGTAATGGGTTATTAACGATCCTGGTTTATGGAAATGAGCTTAGAATTACATACACTTATACCATAATATGTAGTAGTTTTTATATAGATACACTAATTTAAATTTTGCCGTTTACTCTTGTTTCGTATCTTTTAAAGCTTACATTATACAGAATGTTGGTAATATTTCCTGTAATTTGTAAATAGTCCTCTATGTGTACAGTTGGAGGAATTTTATAAGGAATTTTACAAATGCTTAATAGAGCTTCCTATAAACTTCAAAATCCTTTAATACCTTAAGATCCCTGTGGACAACTCCTTGATCGTGCATATAATCTACAGCTTCTAAGACTTGTCGTATAAGGTCAGATGCATCTTTTTCTGTATAAGACCCTTTCTCTACTATACGGTCAAATAATTCTCCACCGGTTACTCTGAAAAGAAAGAGAGTGCTGCAGGTTTTCTGATCCTTGTATGTGTAGTAGTTGAATGCAATGTGCATGTAATACTGAACTTATGTACAATGATTTGGAAAAAAGAGTGTGTTTAAGAAATTTCGAGTGATTTGGATATATAGTGTGTTTAAGCAAGTAACTTTGTTGTACTTTATGATTTTTGTTTAAAGTTTAAGATTGGATTCATTTACTGTGTTGTATAATACATGGATGGATGTTGCTCTACAGTACTTTTATATTTTTCTGTTGCTTCTACTAATATAACGGGATACTGATATACAGTACATTACTTGTTTTAATTTCTAAGGGTTACACATTTCATTATCATATAAAAATATCCCAATATATGAATAAAGTTTCTAGATAGAAAACACTTAAGAGAGAAGGGGGAAATGCATTAATCCTAATAAATAACCTTAAAACTCGTATTTTTACATGTGAATTACAAAAATTAGGATTAAAGGACTTAATTTTTATAGTTTTTAAATTTTGCAGATATGAGTTTCTATGCATAAACAGAATAAGGATATGATTCTTATACATAACGGGGAATATTATGTGTGAGCATACATAGTGTGTAATTGTATGGCTGTAATATAAGGCTGCATTATTAGAAAAAAATAAAACATTAATTTAAAACGTACTCAAGAGCGTTTTAGAACAAAACATTATTGTTTAGGTATATATTAAGTATGAAAGGATTGGTGATACAGAATGTAGTATAGTACATGGCTGTTTAATGGCTCTGTCAAAGTTTATTTACAGGGATGAAAGGCTTTATTCTCATGTAATATTTGAGAAACTAGTTGACAGTGGATTATATAAGATAATTACATACTAATATGACATAGATCTATGATATATACAATTTTATTTTAGCAATTAGTGCTCAAACTATACTTACTAATATTTGTAATTACATGAACACTAATATCACTACAAGATACATGACAATACGACTCTTATAATTAGGTTATGGTATAAAGTATTATCTACTTAGCATTTATAAAAGGATGACGTTGCTCAAACACTTTATGCTTCCTAAAAGTTATTTGTAACTGTTCTCTCTTAATGAAGGTATTTCATATCTAAAAACGTAATAATTTTCATGTAATATAAT
>JAXCGZ010007760.1:0-12500 GCA_037179515.1 Halocaridina rubra
TGACTAAAGGAAAACTATAGAGACACGACATGACTGAAAAAGAGGGACTGTATAATTAAATGATGGTTGGATGTCTTGAAGAGCTACTTTGGCCAATGTATGCTTGAGGAGGATCTAGTCTACCCCATCGGGCACCCACTGGTTACACCCCAAATTGAAATTGCTTGTCATATCCATGACGTCCGATTCCAATATCTTACGCTTATATGGACTTGAGCTCCTAAATATCATGGTGGCACCATACCACTTTATACTGTGCCAATGTTCTTTGATATGAGAAAAGACGGCAGAGCTCTCCTGAGTATATTTATTGATAATTTAGACCCGATAATTATTTGCTGTAGAGAACGACCTGTTTGCCCTATATAAGACTTATTGCAGTTCTTACAATCTGTTTTCCAAACACCTGCATTGTTCTCTTTTTTTAATTTGTTAATATTGACTAACTGGTTTATCAAAGCTTTTGGGTACTGAAAAACAAAAGGGGAATCCTTTCTAAAAAAAATTGTAGGTTTGTTCTTGAGCGAGATGAAAAGGAACTATTATATTATCTCTATGATTAATTCTGTTCTTCTTTTTGTGCCCTACTATATACACCTTACTTTGTGCAAGGCTTTGTCTAAAGAAGATCAGGGGTAACATTATTAATCTAGCGGATTATATATAGTGTTAATTTCTTCATCTATATTTTGGGAACTGCATATTTTAAATTCTCTTAAGTGCAAATTTGAGGCTACACCTAGATTTATTTCTTCTTTATGATTCCTAAGGATGTGTATATATTACACCGAGTGAGTGGGATTTCTATATACCCGGAATTTGTAACCCGTTTCCTGTTTACTAATTAAGGTGTCCAAGAAAGGAATCATATCATTACTTTCTCATTCCACTTGGAATTTCACAGAAGAAACCTGTTTATTCTGATGTCCAAAAACTCTTCAATATTTCCCCAAGCCTCATCCCAGTAGGTCAGAATATCATTTACATATCTAAGTCATATCATGTTGTGTGGCTTGATATCATTAAGAATCTCAGTCTCTAAGTGTTCCTTATATATGTTTGCTAGTATAGGAAAAAGAAGGCTACCCATACTACAATCGAATCTGTTTATGTAAAATTCCTCATTAAAAGTGAAATAATTATTAGTAACACATAACACTTATTAAGTCAACCATTTTCTCTAGAGAAACAAGGAATTCACTTTCATGTGGCCTTAGCTTCTCTTTCAGGTAATATAGAGCAATTTCAATGGGAACATTGGTGAACAACAAGTCCACGTCTAAGCTAAGGAGTAATACATTATTGAGGGGAACAATCAAAGACCGGAATTTAAAGATGAAATCTTCTGTGTGTCTGAGATGTGCTTGAGAGAAATGGCCAAAGAATGTGGAAAGAGTAGCTGTTAGCCATTTAGCCAATTTAGAGGCACAAAAATTGATGCATGCAACTATAGAACATTGGGGAATGTTTTTCTTATGGATTTTTTAACAGCCCAAAGAAATAGGAGAGAGCTGGATTAATAAATTTAAGTTATTCCAAATATTCCGGATGACTTTTGCAGCTAGCAATTTCTTGAACCATTTTGTTGAAGTGTGCAGAGGCATTATGAAGGGCATCTTTGCTCAATTTCTCGTACGTTTCTCTATCACTTAAGAATTCTGAGGTTTTATTAATATAAAATTTTTTCTCTGACAACACTAGCTTCCCATTTTTGTCCGATTTGGGAATAATCACATCATCTCCTTCCTTTAAGGGTTGGATAGCTAAAATGAATTGCTTAGGTTGTGAATCTCATTTGTTGCTTTGATAAAAAATGTTCCGGACTAAGTCCGTATTACACACACTACTCTTGTCTATATTATTATTTGAAAAGAATTTATCAAAGCCCGTAATGTAATTTAGAAGGTGGTTACATCCTGGCTTGAGGACAAAATTTAAACACATAATTAGAACAACAAGCTGGCTCTCGAAGAAGTTGTGCTAATATAAATTGAGGACTTTATCAGCTGTGAAAACATTACACCAAATATTATCGTTTATTAATCTGTGTAAGTTTGCTTTATGAGAACGGGATTGGCTACCACCAATGCACAAAGCTCTACCAAACGCAAACCGAGAGAGATAGTGGAACATACAATCATTGCATGCAGCCTTTGAGTCGTTGCTAGCAGTTTCCAGTTGATCTATGAGAAAAATTCTGATAAACTCTGGGAATACATCTGTTTCGCTGATCCACATTTTCATACCAAACATATTGGGGCATACTTGTTCTCTAATGTATTCTCTGAAAAAAAAATTTTGGTTCTTCCTTTTAAAAACGCTGAGGAGGGAAGCCTCGTTGGAACGGTACACGGCCTTTAAAGCAGGGGAGCGTAGAAGGTTGTTGGACAGAATTGGAGAAGTCATTATAGGCGTAAATGAATAACACTGAACTGTTACAATGCAGTTTAAAGTGGTAGGAAATGGCCTGTTAAAGAAAACAAAGTAAAACATTTTTTAAGTACTTATTAATTACATGACCTAATCTGTTCTCCTTATTAATATAGTGTAATCGACTGTCATTGAAACTACCAAAAATTTTAATTTTCCAAAAGGCCAGTGAGCACCTGAAGGGGTAGAAAAGATCTTCCTCATGCATATACTGGCCAAAGTAGTTCCTCAAGACAGACCACCATCATTTTTTTAAACACACTTACTAATACTTGATGGTGCGACATCTAGCCCTTTCTCTGTTACCAGTGGTGTTCCACAGGGTGCTGTTCTTTCACTTACTCTGTTCCTTCTCTTCATCAAAGATCTTCTACAATCCCATTCTTCCTCTTTTCTTCATGCCTTTGCTGATGATTCTACACTTCACTTTTCCTCTGCATTTTCTTCACAACCTTCATCTGCTACTCGTAATCAGTCTAGTATCACTTTTTCTTCCACTCTCAACTTCGATTTGCAGAGAGTATCTGAGTGGGGCACTCAAAATTTAGTTAAATTCAATGCCTCCAAGACAAAGTTTCTGGCTATCTCTTTATCTTCTTCTCCTCATGATAACTCTATTGTCTTCGAAACTAATGAAATTTACCCTCTTAATTCTATCAACATATTAGGAATCCATATAGCTGCTAACTTGTCTTGGAGGAATCACATAATCCAAATTTCCAAATCTTCATCCAAAAAATTTAGGTTTTGTTTCGTTTTCGTCATTACTTTTCTTCTTTGCTGTTACTTAAAAACTTATAAAGGTCTTATCTGTCCATGCTTAGAATACTGCTCACACATCTAGGGTGCTTCTTCCTTTACTTATCTTCTTGATAGGGTTGGATCTAAGGCAGTTAGACTCATATATGATCCTACTTTCTTCCATCTACCTCCAGACTCTGGAACTCTCTACCTCATTCTGTCTTTCCTATTTCGTATGACCTTTCATCCTTTAAAAAGCTGATCTATTGTCATCTCAGGGACTAGTCTTCCATATCTCTGGGTACTCTGTACTTTGACTTTTTTTTCTATTTGTCATTTTCCTTTGTGTGACATTACCTCATCTCTGCCTAATCCTTACCTTTTTTCTTTTCCTTCATCTCGGTATTTTCTCGTGCCTGGGTCATTATTGATGAGGGCAGTTTTCTGCCTGTCCCGGTGTCACACTCATAAAAAAAAATACAACAATCCCTTGCAAGAGTAGAATTAAGCTGCAAAAGGAGAAGAAGAAGAAGAAGAAAAAGAAGAAAAGAAGGATAAATAACAATAATAAGAAGAAGAAAAAAATAACAGGGAATACCTAGATACTGTTCTTAAAATAAATAAATAATTAAGAAATATATGTAAGGACATTTCTTCGTTTGAACCAAATATTATATCATTATCAATTAAACTCATTAGGTCTGATATTTATCATTATAAATTAATTCACTCACTGATCTCTCTTCCTCTCTTTCTCTATATGTCTCTTCTTCTCCCACTCATTTTCTCTCTCATTCTTTCTCTCTTTCTCTATCATCTGTATTTTAAAAATATTTTTATTTAGTGAAGACAATCTCTCTCTCTCTCTCTATCTATTTATGTGGATGCCGAGCCCTCCCTCTGATGCCTACAAAACATCATCTACTCAGCTGTGTTTGCCATGATGGTACAGCGCAGGGATGCGGAGAGGGTCAACAGTGTGCCCATACAGCACCATGATCACTTTCTTCACAGTCGCTATAAGTATCGAAGACACTGGTTAATGGTGCTGAAACATAATGTACTTAGTGTTTGGCTCAGAATGGGGGCATTGGCCTTTATGGCAGGTCTCCCAGACTCTAGATATGCCACAGTACACCTCCTGTAAACTATGTGACCGTCCTAATGCTAACACACCTGACCACTATTCTCTTCGGTGCCCCACAGTGAGAGATGTTTTACAACGAGGTTAGAACTTAATATAGATCTGCTCGTTTTTCCTTCATGATGACAACCTTGATGTTATTCTTGCTCGTTATCCTCACTTTGGCGGCCATTAATTATATTGTATTGTATATTTTATTGTATTTTAAATTGCATATTTCTTTGTATGTTTCTGTATAATGCCATTTTGTTTTTGTTTGTAATGTATATGTGTGTTCTAAGCTTTTCTACAGTATATAATGTACTTTGTGTTGCCATATTGTGGGTTGTGTTAGTATGTAGCAATGTTTTATCAAAGTGTACATCTCCCTGTTAACTATGTATTATTCTTGGTTGTATATCCATTTGAAACATTATGTTGCCATTGATATTTGTGTGATCATGTAATGTTTGACGCCTTGGCGCAATATATTAATAAAATAATAATGCAAAAATAATCCATCTTTTTATTTATTGCTCTCTCTCTCTCTCTCTCTCTCTCTCTCTCTCTCTCTCTCTCTCTCTCTCTCTCTCTCTCTCTCTCTCTCTCTCTCTCTCTCTCTCTCTCTCTCTCTCTCTCTCTCTCTCTCTCTCTCTCTCGAGTGTGTCCCGCCAAATTTCGGAAGTGGACGACGACTGAGTAAGCTCTACAGTTATTGCTGATTTCTGAGGGTTCTAAAGCGCAGTTTGATTCCACACCGTGGCGAGATTCATAGTAAGATACAGACATCATTTTAGTGTCAACAGTGCTTTTTGGGGTCTGTTTGGACTTAGTCTGTAGTTTCGAGAAAAAGCTATCTGCCAGTGGTAAGACCCCATTCGTTTGGCGGACTCGGATTTGCGCATGCGCAGTACGACGTGGGGTGACGTCATGTTGCTTCCCCCTCTCGTTGACGTCTCTCCAAGCTAGTGTTGCCACCTCACCGGATATCATGGACTATTCTGGACCATCCTCCTTGGCGGATATCGAGGCCGACATAGCCCTGTGTGACGAGGATGGCCAGGATATGCGGGATTGGCCTCTTCTTCCACCATGTAGACATCAGCAGCCACCAGCTGGGGTTATGTGCTCTCACCCTCATCCTCAACTACTGAACTCTGCCTCCTCTAAACGCCCCATAGACCATGGGTCTGATTCCAGCAGTGCCTCAACGTCGCCTGCTGCCAAAACTCACAAGACAGACAAGGATGCTGTTCCACATGCAACCTCTGGCAGTTCCTTGCCCTGCCCTCTTCCTCCTGCTGTACCTTTGTTACCTCCTTCAGCTACCTCTTCATCACTCCAGTCAGCTGCACTCTCATCGCTCCCATCTGCTGCCCCAGCCTTTGCTCCTCGGGCAGATTATGTCAAGCTGGGCTTCCAAGAAAATCCCTCCAGTGAAGTGAAGCTTCGTTGGCTTGCTGATGTCACCAAAACTTTTCGTCTCAATCGGGAGCTGGCTGAGGTGAAGATGTCTTCGGTTACATCACGCTTTGTCTACATCTCGAGGCGTCGCAAGGACATCATTGACAGGGTCACGAGTGGGGATTTTCTTTCTCTACGTTGCGATATTCAGGACTCAATTGAGCGGCCCCATAAGTTCCCAACATACCTCGTTACTCGCTACCCTATTGCACTTGACCCTTCCCTTGCCAAGGAGCTACCAGGAGTGCACACTGCTCGACGGTTCTTTCAGGACGGGGAGCCTATCAACCGTATTGTCATCACCTGGAGTCTCCCTGAACCACCCCCACCAGTCGTTGAGTTTTCCTTTCTCCCTTGCCTCCCTTCCTGTGAATTGCGCAGGATGAAGGACGAGCAGCCTTGGTGTTTTAAATGCTGGGGTATTGGCCATATCTCACGCTATTGTTCTGCTCCGGCCAGATGTGCGTGGTGTGCTGCTGCCCATGACACACGCTCCTGCCCGCACCGTATACCTGCCTCATCTGCTGCTGCCGCTGCTTGTGATACTGCTTCTGGATCCACGTCTCAGCCTCCACAGATAGTATTAACCATCAGACTAGCGCTGGGACTATGTGGCATCTTATAAGGAAGGCTGTCAAGAAGAAACCCACCTCTGCTCTACACCACAGTCCACTTGAGTATGCTCAGGACCTCATTACTACCTGGTCAGCACAGTCACAAACTTGCAACCTTCCCGGGAACGTTCAAGAGGCACTCTCCACCCACCGCAGTGTTCGTAACCTCCGCCTAATTGAGTGCATTACTACAGACGGATGAAGAGGATGACATCCTATTCACAGAGGATGAACTACGACGTGCTCTTGCTAGGATTAAGGCTACTGCCCCTGGGAAGGATGGTCTTACATATCAAGTTCTCCGTCTTCTTCAGAAAGTTCCTGGTAACCCCCTACTGCAGCTTTTCAATCTTTGCTTTTGCTTGGGGCATGTGCCCTCTGCCTGAACCAGAAGCACTATTATTCCTCTACCAAAACCTGGAACCGACAAATTTAGGCCTATCTCCCTCACCTCCTGCTTCAGCAAAGTGTTTGAACGCATCCTTCTTGCCCGGCTCATGCACCGTCTACAGGATAAACTCTCCCCCAGTCTTTATGGTTTCCTCCCACAACGGAGCACACATCACTGCCTCGCTGAACTCTACACCCTCTTTCTCCCACCAGTGTGGTCGCCTTCCTGGACCTCAAATCTGCCTTTGATATAGCCAACAAGGAAATTATTCTTGACCAGCTGGTGGACTTTGGAGTTCGGGGGAACATACTGAAATGGATACGGGGATATCTCTGCAACAGAACATCAAGTGTCCTTTTTAAAGGGTCGTATAGCTCCTATGATCGGTTTGAACTGGGTACTCCTCAGGGGGGTGTGCTAAGTCCTTTTCTATTCAATATCCTTATGCATCGTCTACTCTCCCTCCTTCCTGTCATCCCCGGTACTACAGTTACCTGCTATGCGGACGACATATGCATCCACACGACCTCAACTCACGACCTTCAGCACATGCTCCATGATTTTTACGTGTCTGCTACCTCCTGTGGCCTTATTATCTCATCAGAAAAAAGCAGGATTTTTACTTCACGCAACTGCAGCCTGTGCCGGCTGATTCATGGATTGGCCGTAGACTACCCACCTCGTCGAGCTCCACCTACTGTGAACTGAATGCCATCTTGGATGCCGTGACTCTCCTTGTTCGACGACGAGTGAATGGGGTAATAATTTGTGACTCCCAATCGGCCCTACAAGCCCTATCCTCGCCAAGACCTATCTGTGGCCGTGCTGTGGGAGATATACTATGTCACCTCGCGGCCGCTTGGGATGCTTCTCTTGTTGTGTCGCTTGTATGGACTCCATCCCACATTGGGCTGACTGGCAACGACACAGCGGATCGTCTTGCCAAGGCGGCCTGTATGCTGGATGGGCATGCTGTGGACGCTGAGTCCTCCCTCCGATCCCTACGTAACATCATCTTCTCAGCTGGGTTTGCCATGACGGTTCAGCGCAGCGACACGGAGAGGGCCAACAGTGTGTCCATACAGCACCATGATCACTTTCTTCACAGTCGCTACAAGTATCGCAGACGCGGGTTAATGGTGCGGAAAAACAATGTAGCTAGTGCTCGGCTCAGAATGGGGTATCGGCCTTTATGGCAGGTCTCCCAGACTCTAGATATGCCACAGTACACCTCCTGTAAATTATGCGACCGTCCTAATGCTAACACTCTTGACCACTATTGTCTTCAGTGCCCCACAGTGAGAGATGTTTTACCACGAGGTCAGAACTTAATACAGATCTGCTCATTTTTACTTAATGATGACAACCTTGATGTTATTCTTGCTCGTTATCCTCACTTTGGTGGCCATTAATTATATTGAATTATACATATATTTTCTGTATGTTGCTGTATAATTCTGTTTGTGCATTCTGCGTTTCTCTGAGCTTTACTTTTGCATATAATGTACTCTGTGCTGCCATACTGTGAGTTGTGTGTTAGTATGCAGCAATGTTTTATCAATGTGTACACCTCCCTGTAAACTATGTTCAATTTTTGGTTTTGTATCCATTTGAAGCATTATTTGTATGAACCCATGTAATGTCTGACGCCTTGGCGCAATAAATTAATAAAATAAAAATAATAATCTCTCTCTCCTCTCTCTCTCTCTCTCTCTCTCTCTCTCTCTCTCTCTCTCTCTCTCTCTCTCTCTCTCTCTCTCTCTCTCTTCTCTCTCTCTCTCTCTCTCTCTCTCTCTCTCTCTCTCTCTCTCTCTCTCACTTAAATATATTCTAAGTACTTACCAGTTTAGAGGAGGCACTTTCCCCTCTTTCTCTCTCTTTATCTATCTATCTATATATATATATATATATATATATATATATATATATATATATATATATATATATATATATATATATATATATATTATTTTTATTCTTTTTTTTCTAATTCTCTATATATCATTCTAAATATCTCTCACTCTTTCTCTATTTCTCACTCCCTATCCATCAACCTTTCTTTCTATTTATTTATATATCATTCTCTCTCATCTATAATGTAAGTGCTTTTTTTTAGTGGAAATGCATCTCTCTCTCTATCTCTTTCTCTCTTTCTCTCTCTCTTTTTCTATCTTTCAATCGCTCTATATCTATCAATCTCCCTTTCTATCTATCTGTCTATCTCTCTTTTCCTCACCTATATTATCAATTATTTTTTTATTGTAGACGCACTTTCCTCTCTTTCTCTCCCTTTATCTATGTATATATCTATCTATGTATCTATCTATCTATGTATCTATCTATCTATCTATCTATCTATATATATATATATATATATATATATATATATATATATATATATATATATATATATATATATATATATATATATATATATATATATATATATATATATATATATATATATATATATATATATATATATATATATATATATATATATATATATATATATATATATATATTTATATATATATATATATATATATTATATATATATATATATATATATATATATATATATATATATATATATATATATATATATATATATATATATATATATATATATATATAATATATATATATATATATATATATATATATATATATATATATATATATATATATATATATATATATATATATATATATATATATATATATATATATATATATATATATATATATATATATATATATATATATATATATATATATATATATATATATATATATATATATATATATATATATATATATATATATATATATATATATATATATATATATATATATATATATATATATATATATATATATATATATATATAAATTCTGCCCCTAACTGGGACTCGAAACTAAGAAACATAATTACTGTGCCAATGCATTTCCAACTTCACGGAACCGTGTGTTTTTGAGTGTGCGTCTGCGTGTTTTGTGTGATGTTGTGCAAATATGTTTGTTATTTTCTTAACTTGCACTAAGAATTGTACGAAATAAAAAGTACAATTGAGACTGGGGTAAAAACGAATTAACTTTGACATGGAATTTAGTACAAATTGCTCAGGAGCAAATACTGTCAAAGAGCGGAACAACTGTCGTTAAAGTGGGAAAGTTTTGGAATGGTTCATCCCTCGCTTAACTTTTCAAATGAGTTGATCTGGACACTTGTGTTCATCTTCCTTCCGGCAAAGGAAGGAGGAAGATGGTAGGAGTTTTGTTTTCTTTTACTTTTATCAAGAAATATTGGATCTGGTGATGAAGAGTAACCCCAGGTGTCTAAGGGTATGCACATTAACCAGGCAAGTCACCTAATGCAACCTAGCCTAACTTAACCTGTCCTGACCTGATCTGACCTAGCTTAACTTGACCTGCCCTTATCTGACCTAGCGAGAGCTAGCCTAGCCTAACCTAACCCGACCTGACTCGATCTAACCTGACCTTAGTTTACCTAACAATATACAGGTTACTTAGATTTACATGGGTATCTTGGGGTTGCTCATCTTTACAATATCCGAGACATTGGGGTAGAACTGCAGATAAAGAAAGCATCAGGACTAAGGATGTCTAGAGGAAATGAGCTTGTCTCTATTAACTGAGATTATCTTGTAGAACTATAGTTCTAGAACAGAAAACTGATTTGAAATATGTGTTCCAGCAGTTAGATTGTTTAATGTCCCGAAGACTGTCGTCATTAAATCTTCAATAAGCTGAAATGACAGATATTATTAGTGTGAACCAGATGGAACATACTGGCCTCACTTGGTGAGTGAACAATAGGTAAATGACAAAGGAAAACACAAAGATATTATGTAGCAAAGCAACATTGTCAGCGCCTGTAAGCATTTTGAGGCTCTCTTACATATACAAAAGCTGATTCCCTGTATGCATGTGAAGGCAACATGCTGTATCTCCGTAACCAAGAATAAGGAGGCTTCATGTTCCTTTTGAGAAAAAATCTAGATAATGCATAAAAATGCGATCTTCCCCATTGATCAGAAAAATATCATCC
Source organism: Halocaridina rubra (assembly GCA_037179515.1). Taxonomy (NCBI): domain Eukaryota; kingdom Metazoa; phylum Arthropoda; class Malacostraca; order Decapoda; family Atyidae; genus Halocaridina; species Halocaridina rubra. The sequence goes on from JAXCGZ010007760.1 coordinate 10,839, forward strand.
TCTCAGTTGTTGAATTCTTATGGCCTGATTGCAAAGTTTCAGAATCTCCTTATCACTCCTGATATGCATATAAACAGTTTTTATGTTTGCTCCCTCTTTACCAAAGTACCCATAAATAACTTATTGTATTACCTTAGTTTTGATTTAAATAACCAATTCATTCAAATATCTAAAATGTTTTTTTTACAACTCATTCACATTTTTTTCCCAGATGGCAAGTTAGTCTTTGGCGTTAATTATTGTCAACAGGATTTCGGTATGGTTATGGGAAACCCCTTATCACCTCTTCTTTCTAATATTTATATGGAGTTTTTTGAAAAACTGTGCCTTCATAATATTGTCTCTAGAAATACTAACTTTCAATGGTGTTGTTATGTTGATGATATACTATGTTTTTCCTGTAGTATTATTATATGTTCATGGGTTTTTGACTAAGTTGAAAAAATTATTCCCTCTTCTAAATTCACGTTAGAAAAAGAAAATAATAATAGCTTGCCGATCTTAGATTCTTTTTTTATGAGTGTTACACAGGGACAGGCAAAAACTGTCCTCATCAATAAAGGCCCGGGCACGAGAAAATACCAAGACGAAGGAAAAGAAAAAAGATAAGGTCAAGGCAGAGATGAGGTAATGTCACACAAAGGAAAACGACAGACAGGAAAAACAGTCAAAGTACAGAGAACCAAAAGATATGGAGGACTATCCCCTTAGAGGACGATTGATATGCTTTTTGAAGGATGATAGGTCATAAGAATTAGGAAAAACAGAAGGAGGAAGAGAGTTCCAGAGTCTGGAGGTAGATGGGAAGAAGCAGTCACTGCACCGACCAATCAGCGAGCTACAAATCTCCACACAGTACCTGTGAGATGAGGCCGCTTGGCGAGTGTTACGTGACCTCAGTAGTGCGGGAGGGATGCAACTCGACAACTCATCAGAGCAGCTATGGAAGTAGTAGCGATAGAAAAGAGAAAGGGAAGATGCCTTACAGCGAAGAGAGAGAGAATCCACATTAGAAGTAAGAGAAGGATCATTAATGAGTCTGATTGCCTTAGATTCAACCCTATCAAGAATATAAGTATAAAAAGAAGCACCCCAGATGTGTGAGCATTCTTAGAAGGGATGGATAAGATCTTTATAAATTTAAGTAACTGTAAAGAGGAAAAGTAATGAAGGAAACGAAACCAAACCCCCAATATTTTTAGATTAGGATTTAGAAATTGGGATTGTGTGATTCCTCCAAGGCAAGTTAGAGGCTATATGAATTCCTAATATGTTGATAGAAGTAAGAGGGTAAATTTTGATAGTTTCGAAGACAATAGGGTTATCAGGAGGAGGGGAAGATAAAGAGATAGCCAGAAACTGTGTCTTGGAGGCATTGAATTTCACTAAATTTTGAGTGCCCCACTCAGGTACTCTCTGCAAATCGGAGTTGAGAGTAGAAGAAACAGTGATACGAGACTGATTATGAGTATCAAATGAAGGTTGAAAAGAAAAGGCAGAAGAAAATTGAAGAGTAGAATCATCAGCAAAGGCATAGAGAAGAGAGGAAGATGGAGATTGTAGAAGATCGTTGATGAAGAGAAGGAACAGAGTAGGTGAAGGAACAGCACCCTGTGGAACATCACTGGTAACAGAGAAAGGCCTAGATGTTGCACCATCAAC
>JAXCGZ010007760.1:17500-27500 GCA_037179515.1 Halocaridina rubra
GGAGAGGAAAGCATTAATCTCTGACGAGGCTATCAACACACGTGGGCGATTTTATGTAAAACTATATAGTTCGAATATGTACCACACCGTGCACATTGCTTGATAATGTTCACGGAACTCGAAACAATTCAAACACATGGACACGCAGACTAAATAGTAATGTCTCTTTATTCTGAAGCAAATAATTCGTTATGTACGCGAATGCATATACCAACAAATTATTTTATGCTTCTTTCTCTCTCTCTCCTCTCTCTCTCTCTCTCTCTCTCTCTCTCTCTCTCTCTCTCTCTCTCTCTCTCTCTCTCTCTCTCTCTCTCTCTCTCTCTCTCTCTCTCTCTCTTCTCGAAATATATATATATATATATATATATATATATATATATATATATATATATATTATATATATATATATATATATATATATATATATATATATATATATATATATATATATATATATATATATATATATATATATATATATATACACACACACAAATTAGCCATTTTGCCTCTATAAAGGGAGTGGATGACTCAAGTCATTGTACTCTGACTCTCTAGGAAGAGAAAATATGAAGGAGGGGATTCCAAATTCCCTCGCTTCGCCTCAATTAGTCGACTCTAGCGAAATGTAGGGGAGCACGGAGAATGTATTCTAACCCCCTCAAAGACTTAAAGACAGATGAGTTCTTCCAGACACCCCTCAGAGATACAAAAAATGGCAAACTTAGAAATACGTATGTGTAGAGCTTTGAAGTCTGTGTATATGTTCACATTCTCACAGATTCAGAACACTTCGCATATCACCCTCATCCCCGAAGAGCTACAATGATAGGACAAGGCATACTGGTTTCCTTGTGAATGTGTGCTTTAAATCAGCCATCCCGTACAATGAGGTATTCAAAAATTGCATATGTATGCTTGCATACAATATGACCAACTAAACACAGTATCACTGAAGAGAACTGCATATGCGTGTTCAGAGTCTGAGTATATACTTACAGTATTACATACAGAAAGCTTAGGTTGCTGAATATATGTTTTAGGAAAGGGAGGGTCTCAGTTGATTGGATGAGTGCATGTTTAGTTCCACTTTATAATGGGAAAAGAGTTAAGTATGGCTGCAGAAGTTTTAGAAGAATTAGTTTTTTAAGTGTAGTTGGTAAGATATATGGATGAGTGTTACATGAGAGAATTAGGAAAGTTACTGAGAGATTGATTGGCGCAAAATAGCGTGGGTTCAGGAAAGGAGCTGAATGTGTGGATCAGGTGTCTTTGGTAAGTTAGGTGTGTGAGAAGTTCTTAGACAAAGGTAGGGACATATTTTTTGGGCTTTTATGGATTTACAAGTAGAGAAAGTGCATGACAATATTAATAGAGATGCATTGTGGAATGTGTTGTGACTGCATGGAATAAGTGGAAGTTTGTTGAATGCAATCAAGAGCTTTACATGAATAGCAAAGTATTAGTGAGTCGGGAATACTATGAGTGCTTGGGATGAGATGAATGTAGGGTTACGTCAAGGTTGTGTAATGTCGCCATTGTTGTTTATTGTGTATATGGATGGAGTGGTAAGGAAAGTAAATGAAAGAGTAATAGACAGAGGCTTGGAATTAGTTTGTGAATATGGAAGGTTGTGAAAATTGAATCAATTATTATTTACGGATGATACTGAGAGTGAACTGAGTCATTTGATGACTTAGTTTGTTAGGGTGTGTGAAATTAGGAAATTGATGATGAATATTGTTAAAATATAAAGGCTTGAGATGCACTAGGAGTGTCAATGTTGGCAGAGAGAATGTAGGAGTGAATGGGGAGTTGCTTGAAGAAGTTGAGAGTTTCAAGTAACTGAGGTCACACTTATCAATTAATGGACGAGTGGATGCGGAAGTAAGTCATAGAGTGAAGCAATCGAGGAAATATCTTGGTGGGTTGAAAAGTGAAATGAGAAATAGGTATTTGGAATGAATGCCAAGAGGAGGATATATGAAGATGTGATTGTGCCAACAGCATTGTAGTGAAGATAAGGTGTTTCAAAAGTATTGGTGGTTTATCTAGAATAGATAAAGTAATAAATGAGGTAGTCAGGCAGAGAACGGGTGTTGAGAGAAATCTGTCAGGAAGGTTAGATCAGAGAGTATTGAGTTGGTTTAGACACAAGGAGAGGATAAATGATGAATAAATAGCGAATAGAGTGTGGAGCAGAAGTGGTTGGAATTTGGCTATGAGGTAGACCAAGATCGAGATGGATGAGTTGCGTGAAAAGGGCAGTGAATGCATGTGGAATGCCAGTTGAATAGGGAAGAGAGCGCACAAGAGATTGGAATGAGTGGAGGAAGTTTGTATATAGGTGAGATGGGCCAAAGAGATTTCCTGCACATGCTACGTTAGTGAACTGTGATGGACAGGTGTGAGGGGATTTGCCATGTGATGAATCGGTGGGGGCAAACCAGTTTCGGCTGTCGTGCCTCTCTCGGCTACCTTGTGGGTGAACCAAGCAGGGTGGTAGGGAGGTTAATGCGGCAACTCTTTATCCCCAAGGAGCTAGTATGGATGGATCTTGGTGAATTAGTTTTTCTTGGCTAGGTCACTCAATTACAATGGGGAATGAGGCCATGTATGTGTATGTGCTACATTTAGATAACCTCCCACAAAATGCTTTCAAATGCACAAGTGCAAATTAACATATAAATATAAATTCTCAAATTTATAGCTATATAAAACAATATCAATCGTGTAAATATCCACAGTATATGGCTACGTTTTTAAATCCTCCTTGTCTGTGTATAGCTTACGGATATGCAGGAATAATCTCTAACAGATAAAATCACAAACACACTCATTTACACATCTATAAATATAATTACAAAAAAAATTAAAACTATAAAGAAGAACACATACGCGGCACATGTGTCTCCCACTCCAACAAATTGGATAAAATTCTGACAAAGAGAGAAGTAATTGTGGGATACAGGGTACATTTAGCATCTCAACTGGCAATGCATTGAAATGCTGTGCACCGCTTTATGTGTCGCATGTAGTTCCCATCCGATTGGGGGTGAAAGCAGACATATTTGGAGTTAACGGTATTAAGGCTTAATGTTCTTCGGAACACCCAGCAATCAGCTCGAGACTGTGTTATTCGCTTCCCTACATGTGCGGCCTACTACTGTACAGCCAAGACCTCGAGTAACTTAAAATTCTAAAAAATACTTTCTCAATTATCAAATGACTTGCATATTTTAAAGCTCCGTTTAGGTTTGTAGAGGCAGCATTTATGAACGCAAATAAAACAAACAAAAACATTTCACTGGAACGAAGTATATTCGAAGGAATGTATGTTTTGAGCCCCTGGCATATTACAGACGTCTAGATACTTGCATGCTAAGAGCACCTGAGAATGCACAATTCTCCTAAAATTTGTATGTTATTAACCTTTCCACGAGTAAGAGCCAAAATATTTTTCATCACATCCACAAACACATCCTTTGGCACATCATTCATAAATTTGCAGAAGAAATGCATATTAACAGTATTGAAAATTGTGCAGCATCTTATAGTGCTCTGAATATTATTTGTCCATTTACTGGAAATAATATGCTGTGTATCTTATGCTGCACTGATAATGCTGGATATTATTTACTGCACCAATGATTCATTGCATATTCACTGCATTGAAAATCCTTTGTGCCTTTGGTGCACTAATAATCTTTTGCATCGCTTACTACTCAGGAAATCCTTTTTCTGAAATAAATCCTTTTTTCATATTAACCGATATCAAAACGTCTTCTGCATCCCTACTTCGCTGAAAATTCTTGTGCAACCTTTGCCCAATTCTTGTGGGGATTATATAAGGCAATTTCTATATTCACATCTGGATAAAAGCCATAACAAAAGAATGAGTTTATAATATCTACTGGCCATACAAAAAAAATCACACACACATGTATGCATATACACCAAACACTTCCTCTCCTCCCTTGACAAATGAATGAGTTGCAAATATAAAGCTTATCCCTCGTATCTCCCTCCTATGCCTTCCTCCTCATTTATCAACTGTTGATTGATATTCAGATCACGAGGGTTAGTACTGAGCTCTCCTTCCTTACTTCCCCCTTTATTTCCCCCTCCATCTCCCCCATACTCCTCTCTGAGAAAGGGAAAGGGAATCACGTTATCATATCCGCAAAGTCAATTTTCTGTTCATGGAAAATTACACGACGTTTGCTGTTTCTGTTACGATGATAGACAAATTTTAGAGTGGGGGGGGAGAGAGAGAGAGAGAGGAGAGAGAGAGAGAGAGAGAGAGAGAGAGAGAGAGAGAGAGAGAGAGAGAGAAGAAAGAAAGTTAAATAGACAAATAGATAGATAAAATGATAGATTGATAAGTATATGGATAGATAGATATATAACTCGAAGCTTTGATATATATATATATATATATATATATATATATATATATATATATATATATATATATATATATATATATATATATATATATATATATATATATATATATATATATATATATATATATATAAATGAATAGATAGATAGATAGATAGAGAGAGAGAGAGAGAGAGAGAGAGAGAGAGAGAGAGAGAGAGAGAGAGAGAGAGAGAGAGAGAGAGAGAGAGAGAGAGAGAGAGAGAGAGAGAGAGAGAGAGAGAGAGAGAGAGAAAGATAGATATATAGATAGAAATAGTGATAGAAAAATATATGTCAAAATGGAAGAAAGCCAGCATAATTCAATGCCAGTTCTAGACCGGATAAATTAACAGGGTTAGTGTCACGAAGGGTCTTTGGCTGTAAAGATTGCTTAGACCACACTAAAAGCTAAGCTTCAAATTGCTACTTAGATTGAGCAATCCAACATGAGTATAGGAAAAGGAAATTATATAAACAAGAGAGAGAGAGAGAGAGAGAGAGAGAGAGTAATAATAATAATAATAATAATCCTTTATTTCCAATGTACATTGGGTATTCAAATAAGATACATATATATTCCAGATAGACATCTGTGGTGTACAATATAGACATACTAAAAACAAACAAATCATAAAGATGAGTGTACCATTAGAATTTACAAGTAAAATCTTCCTTTAAGAGTAACTTCTTAAGATTATATTTAAAAGTATACACTGAACCAGCATTTTTTAGTTCTCTGGGAAGCTGATTATATAAATGAGGTCCACGAATGTTTATATCTCTTAAGCCAATATCAGTTTTAGACCTTCGTACTAATAAATCTTCCCCTTGACGGGTAGTTAACCCGGTAACTGAGCTTACTGTAGAAAAATTATACAAGCAATCAGGAAGATTGTTTCTTAGTATATTAAAAACAAAGGTACATATATCAAAAACATATTTATCTCTAATCCTTATCCATTCTAGATCTTTTAAAACAGGAGAGATGTGCTCGTATTTTCTTACATTGCCAACAGCCACTCGTGCTGCAAAGTTTTGTTACTTTTGCATTCTTTGTAATTGAGTCTTATTTGTACATCCCCAAACTTTGAGACAGTAATTAATTAAACTAATAGCTAAGGACTGGACAATTATTATACGAGTTGATGTTTCAAATGAGTCTTTTACCCTATTTAGATATATTAGAGTACCCATTACTTTTTTATAAATTTCATCTATATGCATTTCAAAATTCATGTAACGGTCAAAATAGACACCTAGGTTCTTTACCGAGTTCATTGGCTTAATGATATTACCGTTAAAATTTATATGAAGATTGTCATCAACTTCTGATAATAATTGTCTGGATCCGATAAGAATAGATTGGGTTTTAGTTTCATTAAGTAACAGTCCATTTTTTAGAAAGTAACGTTTAGCCATATACAAAATTTCTTCTGCTCTACGAATAATATTTTCTAAATCATTAATTTCTCCTTCAATTAAGATTTGAGTATCGTCAGCATATTGAATGACATAACAGTTAGGTAAATATTTTACTAGATCGTTTACATATATTAGAAAAAGTATAGGTCCTAGGATCGATCCCTGAGGGACCCCAAACAATACCTTCTTGCGACTTGAAACTACATCTTTTATTCTGACTGACTGGTAGCAGTTTTTTAAATAGTTCTCGAACCAGCTTGGGTCAATGTTCATTTTTTTGCATTTTTCTAATAAGATGGTATGGTGTACACTATCAAAAGCTTTAGAAAGATCGAGTAGTAGTAGCAATGATATTTTCTTATTATCTATATTTTTGTATATTTCATCTGATATTTTCAATAAGGCAGTTTCAGTTGATAATTTTGGCCTGAAACCGTGTTGACTTTTTGCAATAAGTTTATTTTTTTCAAGAAACTCACTTAACTGATTTGCAACAATCTTTTCAAGTATCTTTGATAAAATTGGTAGTAAAGAGATTGGTCTATAGTTAGAGACGTCGTCAGGATTTCCATTTTTAAAACCAGGAATTACATGGGGATTTTTCCATAAATCTGGGTAAATATTGGTAACTATGGAAGTATTGATTATTACCGTCAGATAATATGCTATTACAAATAATGAATCTCTAATAAAACGAAAACAAATTCCATCTGATCCATATGCATTAGAGTCTTTCAGATTTTTTATTACTAAGATTACTGTATTACAATCTACTGTAGTAGGGTTAACGACATCATTACTTCTATTGAATGCACTATGTTCTTCCAAATTAACATTATTATTATTATTACTACCATCATCACTACCATTACTACCACCATCATTATTATTTACACCATTATCAACATTACTATTATCATTACTACTACCATCATCATTATTTTTACCATCATTACTATTATTGATTTCATTTATTATTTCTTTTTTTGTTTTTTCAAAGGTTTTTTTCCCCACTTCAGCGAAAAAATTATTGAACTCTTCTGCTTTAGCACTTACATCTACCTCATCGGGTATAATTGATATGTTACTACTTTTATTACAGTTATTGGAAAGCATGGTTTTAGCAATTTTCCATGTATCAGAGATATTGCCTTTAGCATTTTGAAATTCATTTTTGTAATACGGTTTCTTACTGTTACTTAATAATGATTTTACTTGTTTCTTATGCTCTGTAAACTTTTCTCTTAAAGGGATATTATCTCTTTGTAGTTTTACTTCATTTTGAGAGAGAGAGAGAGAGAGAGAGAGAGAGAGAGAGAGAGAGAGAGAGAGAGAGAGAGAGAGAGAGAAGGATATTACAATGCTGTATGAAATGAAAATAAAATTCAATTATACTCGTGCAAACGTAGTTGTTGACTTTTATTTCTACATTCGCGTTGATTATAATTTATTTAGCAATGATATGTGAATGAGAAAATGCATATTACAAAAAAAAATATAATATATATATATATATATAGATATATATATATATATATATATATATATATATATATATATATATATATATATATATATATATATATATATATATATATATATATATATATACATACATACATACATACATATATATATATATATATATATATATATATATATATATATATATATATATATATATATATATATATATATATATATATATATATATATATATATATATATATATATATATATATATATATATATATATATATATATATATATATATATATATATATATATATATATATATATATATATATATATATATATATATATATATATACATAAATATATATATACATATATATATATATATATATATATATATATATATATATATATATATATATATATATATATATATATATATATATATATATATATATATATATATATATATATATATATATATATATATATATATATATATATATATATATATATATATATATATATCTACCTTGGCTGTCTCCCCCAATTGGGGGGTAGCTAATATCAAATAAAGAAACAATAAGGGGATTACTCTGCTCTATGGGCTATGATGAGGGATCTATTGACCATTCAGATGGCACTTCTGGAGTGCGACAGTCCATCCTTCCGGCTCTTCCACAACCTGTGTCTCTTCATAACTGCCAACTCCCCTACTGCCTCTACCACAGGGCTATCTCTGTAAGATGCAGCCCCATGGTAGCAGCAAATGCCCATCAGAGCTGCGTCCCAATCACTCGCCACTCATTCCTATTCCTAGCACGCTCACTTGTTTCCCTCACATCCATCCTCCTATCATTCAAGGCTCTCCTTGCTCCAACCATCCACCCAAACCTAGGCCTCTCTCTAGCATTTCTCCCATCAACTCTCGCATTCATAACCTTTATCAGCAGTCTTTCATCATCCATCCTCTCCACATGGCCAAACTATCTCAGAACATTCATATCTACTCTGTTTGCAAATTCTCTCCTCACACCCGTTCTTGATCTCACCACTTCATTCCTAACTCTATCCAACCGAGATACACCAATCATACTCCTCAGGCATTTCATCTCAAACACATTTAGTTTCCGTCTCTCACTTACTTTCATACCCCATAACTCTGATCCATACATCAGAGTTGGCACAGCCACTTTTTCATAGAAAACTTTCTTAACATTAATTTCCAACCCTCCATTTTTCATCACTCCTTTCAATGCACCCAACACTTTACATCCTTCATTCACTCTCTGACACACATCTGCTTCCACTCCACCATTTGCAGCTTCAACCAAGCCTAAATACTTAAACTGATCAACTTCCTCAGGTGTCACTCCATTTTTCAACATAGCATTCAATCCGGCACCATCCTCATTTCTTGCACACCTCATAACCCTACTCTTTCCCACATTAACTCGCAACTTCCTTCTCTCACACACCATCCCAAATTCTGACCCTAACCGACACAGCTTCTCCTCTGAATCTGCCACTAACACAGTACCATCTGCAAACAGCAACTGATTCAGCTCCCACTCGCTATCATCCCCATCTACCATTCTCAAACCTCGACCACGCCCTTGCTTATTCACCTCTCTTACGACTCCATCAATATACAAACTGAACAGCCATGGTGACATCACACATCCCTGTCTTAGTCCCACACTCACTGGAAACCACTCACTGACTTCATTTCCCACCCTAACACAAGCTCTACTGCCCTCATACAATCTCTTCATTGCATGCAACAGTTTACCATCAATTCCTTTCAACCTCTAAACATTCTACATTGCCTCTCTATCAACTATATCATACGCTTTCTCAGAATCCAAAAATATAAAATACACATCCTTACCCTTTGCTAAATATTTCTCACATAACTGCCTAACTATAAAAATATGATCTATACAACCTCTACCTCTCCTAAAATCACTCTGCACTTCCGCGATCACATTTTCTGTCTTATTCCTACTCCTATTAATCAATATCCTACTACACACTTTCCGACCACACTCAACAAACTTATACCCCTAAAATTACTGCATTCATACACATCTCCCTTACATTTGTATAGGGACACTATACAAGCAATCACCCATTCCAATGGCACCATTGACAACATAAAGCATATATTAAACACTCTCACTATCCATTTAAATGCAGTCACACCTCCTTATTTCAACATCTTCGCTCTCACGCCATCCATTCTAGATGCTTTACCTGCTTTCGCTTCATACAATGCCCTTTTCACCTCCTCTCTTGTAATCTCTCTCTCATTTTCATATCCCATTCCTGGCACTTGAACACCCCCCCCCCCCACTGCCACTATAGCTGCCTCTCTATCTTCCACAAGGTAGGCGGGCAATGATATTCTACAACGAGACCCGACAGCCGTAGCTGGTTTACCCCCACCATTTCATCTCATGGCAACTCTCATAACACCAGTCAACCACAGTTCACTGAGTTAACAGGCTCGAGAAATCTCTTTGGGCTGCTTCATATATGCACAATCCTCCTTAACTCATGCTATCTCTTTCACGCACTCTTCTCTGTTCCATTGACATTTCACGCCATCCATCCATCCATCGCATTCTACGTCTCCCTCTTGACCTAATTTTCATCACTTCTGCACTCA
>JAXCGZ010007760.1:45000-67500 GCA_037179515.1 Halocaridina rubra
ATATATATATATATATATATATATATATATATATATATATATATATATATATATATATATATATATATATATATATATATATATATATATATATATATATATATATATATATATATATATATATATATATATATATATATATATATATATATATATATATATATATATATATATATATATATATATATATATATATATATATATATATATATATATATATATATATATATATATATATATATATATATATATATATATATATATATATATATATATATATATATATATATATATATATATATATATATATATATATATATATATATATATATATATATATATATATATATATATATATATATATATATATATATATATATATATATATATATATATATATATATATATATATATATATATATATATATATATATATATATATATATATATATATATATATATATATATATATATATATATATATATATATATATATATATATATATATATATATATATATATATATATATATATATATATATATATATATATATATATATATATATATATATATATATATATATATATATATATATATATATATATATATATATATATATATATATATATATATATATATATATATATATATATATATATATATATATATATATATATATATATATATATATATATATATATATATATATATATATATATATATATATATATATATATATATATATATATATATATATATATATATATATATATATATATATATATATATATATATATATATATATATATATATATATATATATATATATATATATATATATATATATATATATATATATATATATATATATATATATATATATATATATATATATATATATATATATATATATATATATATATATATATATATATATATATATATATATATATATATATATATATATATATATATATATATATATATATATATATATATATATATATATATATATATATATATATATATATATATATATATATATATATATATATATATATATATATATATATATATATATATATATATATATATATATATATATATATATATATATATATATATATATATATATATATATATATATATATATATATATATATATATATATATATATATATATATATATATATATATATATATATATATATATATATATATATATATATATATATATATAGATAGATAATAGATAGATAGATAGATAGATAGATAGATAGATAGATAGATAGATAGATAGATAGATAGATAGAAAGATAGATAGATAGAGTAGATAGAAGATAGAGAAAGAGAGAGAGAAGAGGAGGAGAGAAGAGAGAGAGAGAGGGAGAGAGAGTTCTATTTTAACAGTAAGCAAACATAGTTCCTTCCAACCCAATCATTTCTCATACTTATAATTGAATTTAAACATATTTAAAAATCATATTCCTTCAATAATTGGAGAACTTTCATTAGAAAATTTGGAAGTCATTTATCTGGATTCTTAGTTTGTATTAAGGAGATTAGGCTTGTATATATCAGAAAATTTATATATTCTGTAAAAGATCTTGCAAAATATCATATCAAATTGAAAAAAACCGCTCCCAGCAAACATAGCCTTATCTTATTCAAATGTTTTCAAGACAAATATTTTAGACTTTAAAGATATCTCCTGTGAAAATAGGTAATGACATGATATAGATATCATGCTAGAATGTTTTCTAAGTATGTTTTTGAGCTATCTTGATAATATCACCTTTATATATAGTTTAAAGAATTTATTTTACTTAAAATTGGAATGCCTTCAGCATTTATTTTCAAGAGTTTTGTAAATATCTTCTAGCAAACTAGACGAAAATAAGATTCATATTCATATTTCGAATTTTTTTTAAATCCTTTTTCAAGAATACTAAAAATATTTTCTTGGTACTTTGAAATAAATAGGATTTATATTTCATTTTGGAACTTTTGGAAAATCTGCTTCAAAAATATTTGAGATTGGCCCGATTTCTTAAACAGTGTAAGCCTAGGATACCATATTGTTAGTTAGCTAGACACACATGAATGGATTTCATAAACGCATCTGACGCAGTTTTGTGTATGTCTAAGATCCCGTACGGGATCCTAGCCAAACACAAAACCGTGTCAGATGAGCTTATGAAATCCATTTATGTGTGCCTAGCTAACTAACAACATGGCATCCTAGGCTTACACTGTTTAAGAAATCAGGCCAAAGTATCTTAGGAAAATTGAGATAAATCTAAATAATATTTCATGCTTGATTATTTTCAATATAGCTTTCCAGAAAATTTGAAAATGTTTCATATGCAGTCATAAATGAACATTATTTATATTTGATATTCAAATCTTTTGACCACTTATATTCAAGGATACCAATAATGTTTTCTTGGAAATTAATTGTCAATATAGGATATTTCTATCTCGAACAAAGAATACCTATTTTCATATACCGAAGTAAAAGACTGAATATTGTAAGTTCAGATAATTCATATATCCCCTTTTAACTATTTTCAAAACATCTAGAATATTAAATGATGGAGAGTCACGGTTGTAAATTTCATACTAAATATATTTTGGGAAAAATAATTAAGATTTTCTCATTGGAAAGATTCTCATTAATTTTGCTAATAAGAAACTTTCAATTATTCAGTTATTGTAACATGCATTTTCAAAAATGTTGAAAACTTGTTCGAAGTAAGTAGTTGTTACTTATATAGCACAAATTGCTCATTATCTTATTTCAAAAGCTATGAAAATTACTAGAAAGTGATAGTCGTACCATCAAATCATTTCTATACATGACTCATATGCATATGTTTACATACTTATCCCATCAACATGCATAAGATATTTTTGCTCCCTCTCTTTCATATAACCTATCACAAATATTCTTGGAAATATAATATCAGACATTTAAAAGCATATTGTTCTAAAAGCTTCAGTAATTATTTGGTAACTATTTGCAATTACCCAATTGTTATGCATAAAGCCATTTGGTTAAAGCATTTTTATGTAAACTATCAAGGAACATCCTACAATATATAAAATAATGCAAAAACTATTCCTTTAAATGTTACAGCAGCTGTTTGTTATTTATTTGCACTGATCCAACTGATATGCATAAAGCATTCCCAACATAATTTGTAAAGAACCACGCTAAAACGTCTAAAATAGCTTTGGTACAAATGTATCAACGTGTTTTTGCAAAGCTATGCTAGAATAGCGAATGCAAGTGTACAAACAACTCGTCTCACGTGGGTCTAATTAGCATGTATGAAATGCTTTTAGCTGGAACAATTACTGTATATGTTTCCATGCTGACCAACAACGCCATTTTAATCCAAACAGACATCCTTATTTCAACCGCTATTTCGCTAGACTAGAGGTTTATGCCCTATAAAACCACTATATTAGACAATTTAATTGTAAAGTGTTACTTGTCGCGCAGCCTTTTCATCTTGGAACTTTGGATTCATATGTGAAAATAATTTTTCAAGAATTATTGACAAGCTTTTTGGACAGAAACTTAATATGTGCGAAATACCTCTCTGCTTGAATGATTTTCCAATTCTCTGTACATCTAGCTGCCATGATGTTTGCAACACACGTGAAATTAGATTGCGAAATTGCTCGTGCTTTAAGAACAGCCTGTATATACACATAGTTATCAATGAACCAATACATGATTATTGACAACAGATTCTGAATAAGCAATCTTATTAAAATTTGGAGAAATATCTTACTGGGAATGCTTTCGAAATGTTTGTACACTATGCATGTTAAGCCAGTTAGCTAGGTGCATATCGTCTTTGGTTCGACGGTTCGAGATCTCCAAATATAAATTTATAAGCTGTGAAAGAACCAATTTAGTTGCTGAATACATTTTGACGTGAAACACCTTGAGTATATTCCTCCCTTTTTTATATAAAATATTTGCCTTAAATTCTACAATATATGTCTTTCTATAATTTTAAAAGTCAGGCAAAAAACTCATCAACGTATATAATCTCTGCAAAATATTCAAACATGTTAATTTATGAAGAAAATCTGTTTTATCCCATCATAAACCACAAATTAACTATTTTTTATATAACAGGATTTTCCTAAAATATCTATACCTCCACAAAAAAAATTTCTTTTTGTGATATTTGGCTGAGTGAAAGCTAAATGATATTCTTTTTATTGAAGTAAACTAGAAAGGACGTGATTAAAAGTCCCCTCCTTTCACCCCATTTAGTCGTTTATTTTTGATCTCAAAAATGTGAACAAATGCTTATAGATTAATTGGTAAAGCTAAAGGGCAGATAGGTATGTTACGTTACTTATATTTGTAAACTGAAGTAAAATTTCTCATAAGCAGTCAAAGACTCGATCTTAAACCTAACTCAAATTTCAAGCTGTGCGCATACCAACGTGAAGATTTGATTAACTTCCTCTTACACCTCTTGAGGGATGATTACTGCTTTCGGTCCCACAACCCTGATCAGGTAGCCCTAGCTGCTCCCGAGATCATAACCTCTGGAATGAAGATGTTCATCACCTCCTCTATGAAACTTTGTCTCCCCCCAAACCTTGGTTTGACCGCGCCTGCTCCAAGGCTATCCAGGCCAGGGATTGGAAGCACCAGTCGTATCAAGCCTCTCCTTTTAATTTAATTCACTCTGCTTTTATTACTACTAGGAATAGCTGTACTGCTCAGATTCGAAGGTCTAAAGCTCCCCTTAGAAGAAGAAATGTTGATGACCTTATCTCCTCTCCCATTGATAAATATTTCTGCTTATTAGACAAATATCTCTCCAAAATCTTCTGTAAGTCAAGCTTTCCTCCTCTCATTCATTCTGATGGTTCTATAGCTTGCTCTTTCACTGATAAAACCACTCTCATTGGGTCTAATTTTCATGCCAACACTTTCATAAACGATTCCAGCGCATTTCTCCCTCAATCTTTATCCCTCCCTTATTCTCACTTCACGCATAGTTCATTAGAGTCTTTATTCACTAAAGACGAACCAAGCATCTGGTCCCGATGGTTTCGATCCAAGGCTCATTTAGAAGTTTCTCCTCAATCGCTCAACAAGTATAAAATCCTTCATTTTGGAAGCATGCTCTAGTGCAACCTGTTCGTAAGAGGGATGACCGCTCTGTTTCTTCAAACTGCTGACCTATTGCCCTAACCTCTTCTATCACTAATGATTTTGAAGCTTTGCTTAATTTTCACTTCTTGAAACATTCTGAATCAAACTCGCTTATCTCTGATCACTGGTATGGATTCCGTAAGGCAAGATCCACTGGTGACCTCCTGTCCTATCTTTCTCATGTATGATCATCTTCTCTGGAGAACTCTGAGGAATCTATTTTTGCCACCCTTGATATCTCTAAGGTTTTTGACTTAGTCTGGCACAAACTCTGTTGGCCAAACTCCCTGCTAATGGCTGTACCCCATCTCTCTGTTTTCAAATTTCCAGTGTTACTGGGATATTCTTAATTTCATCCTACGGACACATTCGAAGTGTATTTATGTTGTGTACTACGTATTGGTGATTAGATTACAAGATCTTCAGATAATTTTATTAGGTCTATCCAGGTTTGCCTTTCCTAGTCTTTATTTGAGTGGTGCTAAGTGTGAATGTAATTATATGAGTTTCTTGGTATGTTTTCTAGTCTTCGTTATGGCATCTTTTAAGATTTCTGAGTACTCATTGATCAAATGCAGAGCAGTGGTCACGAACTAATCCAGTCTTAGTAAAAACGAAGATTAATGTTGTATTACAGACGAGGAGGAACAAATACTTGGAGGTATGGGATGAATATATCTCCGAGAGAGAATATATGATAGTCTTGAAATCAAACATGATGAATCTGAAACCGTATATGATAAACAGAGACTATCCTATTTTTAATGAATAGGGCCAGTTACAAGGCACAGTAACCATGGAACCCATGACCCCACAGCCGTAGTAGAGCACGTTTAACCGAAGTTAGGAATAACAGTCTATTTTTTTGGCAAATTGGAAGAATGGCAAAGCTGGTGGGATAGTTTTACTTCATTGGTACATGATCAGCAGGAAATGGACAGAGTTTTGAAGATAACATACTTGAAATCTAGCTTTACTGATAAAGCGTCATCAGTCATCTCAGGGTTTCAGATTAGTGGTCAGGATTATGATGATGCCATAGCTTCATTGACTAACTGATTTGCTAACCCGGAAAGTGTGAACCTAGCAGTTCTGTTGCAATTGGTTGATTTTCCAAAACCAAGGATTGTAGCAAAGGATTTAGATCAATTCAGAAGAGATTATGAAAGAATTTTGAAGACTCTGAAGCGTCATGTTCCTGATTTACAATATTGCTATTAGTTTATAGCTACATTATTGCACAGCAAACTACCTGCAAAGGCAGAAAGATTTATTTTTCAAAAGTTACAGACAAAATTTTTCTCTGTTGATCAGATCAGTACTGATCTTATAGACTACATTGTTTTTTCCTGAAAAGGTTCTAGTGTGTCAAATTTCCCATTAAATAAATTGGGATAAAACCAAAGAGTCATCACAAGTGAAGACGTCAGACAAGAATCAGGTAGGAATTTACCCTGTAAGGGTGAAGAGTTTGAGGAGTACAAATAAGGCATGTTTACTGTGTTCTATGGAAGAGCACAGGGCTAAGCATTTTTCGAAGTTTCCAGATGCAAGCTTTCGTCGAGAGAGGTTGTCTCAAGTTGGACACTGCTCCAGATGTTCACATATTCTGCATGATAGGAAGTACAAGAAAGTTGTTAAGTGTAAGTCTTTTCCCAAAGGAAACAATACTGATAATTTTTGTTACAATAATATTAGAGAAAGGTCTCAAAATGTAACTGAATCAGACACCATGGCTATTGTAGGTGCTGAGTTGGAGAGTTAGTTTTACAGATAGATATTTTATAGAGACATTGACTAGATTTAAAGGGTTTTCATTCGAGCCCCATAGAAGGCAACTTCCTATTGATATGCCTTTAGTCTTGATGGGGAAAAGGATGCAGAAAGTAAAGCTAGCAGTGGTTGACATTTACCTGACAAAATTACTTCCCCTGGTCTTGTTAGAGTTCATAGAATCTTTTGAGTGGAAACCATTGAAGTTTGTAATTATATTATCTCAGACATCATCTTGGACATTAATATCATGATCGGATGTTACTTTTTTGAAGACTTTATTAGTGGAATAGTTAAGCATGAAAACATCAACATGTTTCAAATACCCAGTGGTTACATTCCATTTGGTAAATTAACACCCAGTTTTTTTTTAATTCAGAATCTCAATATCAGGTCAATATACTTATGTGCAGGCTGACTATTAATGATTCCCCTGTTGATGTTAATGATAACATTGAGGAGAACAATGAACCTGTTTATATGTTACTGGAACTTGAATAGCGGCACTTGCTATTGAAGATGAGTTAGCATATAAAAAGGATGTTGGTAGTCTTGAGTACTGGGATGGTTAGTATTTTGTAAGACTTTCCTGGAAAAGGAATTCCCCATTCTTACCTAATAACTATGGAATGGCGTTTTGTTAAGGAAATTCATTTTGGAACAATTTAGTTAAGGTTCTTGGATGCTTGGAAGACTAACACAAAGTTATTCAGGATCAGCTGGAACAGAGATTTGTTGAAAGAGTTCCAGATGCTGTAGCAAGCCAAGAAAGACATTATATTCCTCACCATGGCATGCTCAAAGATTCAGTCACAACGACACTGGGCATTGTCTATAATTGCAGCACAAAAGCAAGCAAAGGTAGTCCTTCCTTAAATGATTGTTTGATTACAGGCCCTTAATTTAGAGAGAAGTTGTGTGATGTGTTGTTGAAGTTTAGAACTAATGAGTTTGCTTTCAGTGCTGATATATATCAAACCTTTTTAAATGTAGGATTACAGCATATTGATCGTGATTTCGTTAAATTTTGTTGCTTAAGGAGCCACATAATCCTGAAGCTGGATTGTAACTTACAGCTTTGCCAGTGTGCTATTTGGCAGTACTTCATTGCCATTTTTGTTGATGGTGACATTGGATTATCATTTACTGAGATCAGAGAGTCCATTTAAGGATTTAATAGACTATTTCCAGGGTCCATCTGCAGATGAGACAAAACTGATACAGTTTTATGCTTTGGCTAATGAGGAAATGTGTAAACCTTATATGTCACTAAGAGATTGGGTAACTAATAATGCACAGCTCAGATGTAATATCGAAGATGAATTTCTTAATTATACTATTCCATTGCAATCTTCAGTTTTGGGTTTGAACTGGAATGTTGATTTAGGATTGCTTAGTTTTAAATCAGTTAGCCTGACGGTGACTAAGCTGTTTCTAAGCATAAACTACCAAGTTTAGTTTCAACCATATTTGACCCATTGGTTTACTTTCTCTCACCATTATCAAAGGGAAAATTCTAATTCAGACTACCTAGAAGACTGATTCCTCCTGGAATGATCCATTACCCAACAAATTTCTTTAGAATGGAAAGAGTTGAGTGAGGAGTTTATGATGCTTAGTAATCTGCTTGTCCCTAGCATAGTAGCTGTGTTATGACAGAATTACAATTTGCATATTTTTTTGTGATAGCTCCATCAAAGCTTTTGGGTGTGCTGTGTATCTGGTAGGGTACGACATAAGTAATTTAGTGTTGGCAAAAGCTAAAGTCATCCCTTTTAAGAGTAAAACCTTTCCACATTTAGAACTCACTTCCTTTTGGTTGATCTTTAAGGTAGCTCATTTTGTTCACAAAGTTTTGAGTGTCATCAATATTGCACAAACTGCAATTTCATCAGATAATGAAGCAGTGATTCAGTGGGTTAGGAATGATAACTCGAACATTGCGTATGTGAGGAATAGAGTTGCTGAAATTAAAGAATTATCTGATAATTACCAGATTTTTCATGTACCCTCTGAAGAAAACCCTGCTGATTTTGTGACTTAAGGGATCACATTTAAGAAACATACACACAACTACTTTTGTTTTAAAGGTCTTTTTGGTTACCTCATGTTTGTTTATAGCCAAAGCAGCAGGACGAAGTTGTTGTTTATGAGATCACAGCAAAACGGCAACCAGAATCTGTTGCTGTTGAATGTATATGTGAAGCTAAGAAATATTCTTAACTGAACATGATCTTTGGTGTTACTAAATATGTATTCCAGTTCTGAAGCAATTTTTTTGCTCCAATCATTACGTAATAGGATGGTGATGAGAACTATTCCAGAACCTGCCATCTATTGGTTACGATGTTCTCAGGTGATAAATTACCAGGAATTCTTAAGTTGCTTCTTTTACAATGAAGATAGAGACACAGTTTAGTTAGTGGCTTATGTAATTTTCTGCAGAAGGCAACCAGTTTATCGGCCTAATGTTCTGTTTAGATAAGGGATTTAGGTTTCTATTTTGATGATTCAGTAGGGTTAGTTAAATTAAGAGGTCGTCTGCATCACTCGAATTTAAATGGAAGTACTAAAAACCCTAGGCTATGATAATGGCAACAAAAGTTTATATCACTGTTCTTTTTATCTAGAGGGCAAATAGGTAAATGATTACTCTGAGGAGTGCAAGATACCATAGCTATAGTTTGACGACAATGTTGGACTCCAATGGGTTGACAAGCAGTCCAAAATGTTATAAGAGTAGTGTGTAGCATGCAAAAAAAGTTGAGAGAAAACCATGCATATATCTAGGCCTTCCTCCTTGCCCTTGTCTAGTTGTGTTAAATAGACCATGTGAAGTAGTGGGTATAGATTATGTAGGACCCATATTAATTACCGAGACAGATGATGGTGACCCTAGGAACGTGCATATATATCTTTTTACATGCACGTCCACATGAAGTGTTCACTTGGACTTAGCTCCAGATATGACAGCAGAGTCATTCTTGTTGATTATCTGCAGATTTTGTGGAACATGGTCAGTACCAAAACAAGTCATATCTGACAATGGCACAAATTTTATTGCAACTGCTAAATTATTTGAGCTTCAAATGACTCTGTTCTTTTACCTACTCTGTTCTTACTCTTCATCAGTTATCTTCTATAGTCCCCACCCTCCTCTCTTCTTCACGCCTTTACCGATGATTCTACCCATCATTTTTCTTCTGCATTTTCTTTACAACTTTCATCTGCTACTCGTAATCAGTCTCAAATTACTCTTTCTTCTACACTCAACTCCGATTTGCAAAGGGTATCTGAGTGTTACACCCAAAATTTTAGGTAAATTTAGCGTCTCCAACACAGTTTCTGGCTATCTCTTTATCTTCTTCACCTGATAGCCTTATCATCTTCGAGATACCGAAATTTACCCTCTTAATTCTATTAAAATATAAGGATACAAGATAGCCTCTAACTTGTCTTGGAGGAATCACATAACCCAAATTTCTAAATCTGCTTAAAAAATATTGGGAATTCTTTTTCCTTTTTGTCATCACTTTTCCTCTTTACATTTTCTTAAAATCTACAAAAGTCTTGTCCATCCCTTCTTAGAATAATATTCCACATTTAGGGTGCTTCTTTATAGTCTTACCCTTGATAGGGTTGAATCTAACGCAGTCAGACTCAATAATGACCCTTCTATTACATCTAATCTGGATTCTCTCTCTCTTCACAATAAGATATCATTCATTTCTCTTTTCTAATGCAACTACTTCCATTGCTGCTCTGATGAGTTGGTGAGTTGCATCCCTACACCTGCCGAGGTCGCATTACAAGCGGCAAGCAGCATCGTCTCACAAATACTGCGTGGATAATTGTAGCTCGCGGATTGGTTTGCTTCTTCCCATCCACCTCCAGTCTCTGAAACTCTCTTCCTCCTTCTGTCTTTTCTAAAACCTATAACCAATCTTCCTTCAAAAACAGATCTATTGTCATCTCAGGGCCCAGTTTTTCCATAGCTCTAGGTCATAAGTATTTTCAATATTTCTTCAACCTCTTATTTGTCTAATGAGTATCATTTCCTTATATCTACATTGTCCAAAAAGTTTTAATTTTTCTTCATTTTAATGCTTTCTTCGCTTCGGGCCTATATTGATGAGGGCAACTTTCATGACTATCCCGGTGTCACACTCATAATATATATATATATATATATATATATATATATATATATATATATATATATATATATATATATATATATATATATATATATATATATATATATATATATATTTATTTTTTTTTTTATGAGTGTGACACCGGGACAGGCAGAAACTGCCCTCATCAATAAAGGCCCAAGCACGAGAAAATTCCAAGACGAAGGAAAAGAAAAAGGTTAAGGACAAGGCAGAGATGAGGTAATGTCACACAAAGGAAATCGACAGACAAAAAAAAAACATTCAAAGTACAGTGGACCCAGAGATATGGAGGACTAAGCTCTGAGCTGACGATAGATCTGCATTTTTGAGGATGAAAGGTCATAAGAAGTAGGAAAGACAGAAGGAGGAAGAGAGTTCCAAAGTCTGAAGGTAGATGGGAAGAAACAGTCGCTGCACCGAGCAATCCACGAGCTACAAATCTCCACACAGTATGTGTGAGATGAGGCCGCTTGGCGAGTGTTATGCGGACTCGGCAGTGGGGGAGGGATGCAACTCGCCAACTCATCAGAGCAGTGATGGATGTAGTGGCGATAGAAAAGTGAAAAAAAGGAAACCTTTAGGCGAACAGAGAGAGAGAATCCAAGTTAGAAGTAAGAGAAGAATCATTAATGAGTCTGACTGCCATAGATTCAACACTATCAAGAAGATAAGTAAAGGAAGAAGCACCCTAGATGTGTGAGCAGTATTTTAAGCAGGGACGGATAAGACCTTTGAAAATTTTAAGTAACTGCAAAGAAGATATGTAATAACAAAAACGAAAAAAAAAACTAATTTTTTCGATGAAGATTTAAATATTTGGATGGTGAATGTGAATTCCAGTTTCGAAGACAATAGGGTTATCAGGAGGAGAAAAAGGTAAAGAGATAGCCAGAAACTGTGTCTAGGAGGCATTAAATTTAACTAAATTTTGAGTGCCCCACGCACATACTCTGCAAAGCGGAGTTAAGAGTAGAAGAAAGAGTGATACGAGATTAATTACGTGTAGCAGAAAAAGGTTTTGAAGATGAGGCAGAGAAAAAGTGAAGGGTAGAATCATCAGCAAAGGCATGAAGAAGAGAGGAGGATGGGGATTGTAGAAGATCATTGATGAAGAGAAGGAGCAGAGTTGGCGAAAGAAGAGTGCTCTGTGTTTATATATATATATATATATATATATATATATATATATATATATATATATATATATATATATATATATATATATATATATATATATATATATATATATATATATATATATATATATATATATATTTTCTTATCAATCACGGAAATTAGAATATGAAAGAGTAGGATTTTTAAGTATGTTAAAGGAGTATTATTATTATTATTATTATTATTATTATTATTATTATTATTATTATTATTATTATTATTATTATTATTATTATTATTATTATTATTATTATTATTATTATTATTATTATTATTATTATTATTATTATTATTATTATTATTATTTTTATTATTATTATTAATATTATTATTATTATTATTATCATTATTATCATTGTTATTATTATTATTATTATTATTATTATTATTATTATTATTATTATTATTATTATTATTATATTATTATTATTATTATTATTATTATTATTATTATTATTATTATTATTGTTATTATTATTTTATTATTATTATTATTATTATTATTATTATTATTATTATTATTATTATTATTATTATTATTATTATATTATTATTATTATTATTATTATTATTATTATTATTATTATTATCATTATTATTTTTATTATTATTATTATTATTATTATTATTATTTTTATTATTATTATTATTATTATTATTATTATAATTATTATCATTATTATCATTGTTATTATTATTATTATTATTATTATTATTATTATTATTATTATAATTATTATTATTATTATTATCATTATTATTATTATTATTATTATTATTATTATTATTATTATTATTATTATTATTATTATTATTATAATAATTATTATTATTATTACTATTATCATTACTATGATTATTGTTATTGTTATTATTGTTATTAATTATTATTATAATTATTTTATTATTATTATTATGAAAGGAAAAGGAGAAGTGGCATTTGGTGATGTGATGGGTAGGGTGTCTGGGGTTGAAAGGGGGAAAGCGAGAGAAGGTGTGGCATTATTGCTGAGTGAATGGATGGTAAATCAGGTAGTGGAATGGAAAGAAGTGTCATCTAGACTGATGTGGGTGAGGGCTAGGATAGGAAGGGAATGTTGGGCTTTTGTTAGTGCGTATGGGCCAGGATGTGAGAGAAGTGAGGAAGAGCGGGATGAATTCTGGAATGAGTTAACTAGATGTGTGGATGGTCTGAGTAGAAGGAACTGTGTAGTTGTGTTGGGTGACTTGAATGCCAGAGTGGGTGATGGAGAGATAGAAGGTGTTGTAGGAAAGAATGGGGTACCAGGTGGGAATGAGAGTGGCAAGAGACTGTTAGATATGTGTGTGGAGCAAGAGTTGGTGATAGGTAATAGTTTATTTAAGAAGAAGTTAATAAATAAGTATACATGGATGAGAGTGGCAAATGGAAGAGTGAAAGAAAGAGCATTGATGGATTATGTGTTGGTAGCAAAGAGCATGATTGGTAGAGTGAAAGATGTACATGCATTCAGGGGTGTGGCTGCTGGGATGTCTGATCATTTTTTGGTTGAAGCAAAAGTGGTAGTAGCAAAAGAGTGGGGAAATAGTGTGGGGGGATGTAGAAGGGAAATAGTGAAGGTGGAAGAGTTGAAAAAGCCAGAGAAGAGACAGGAATATCAGGACAGGTTAAGAGTGGCTTATGACAGGGTGAATGAAAGAGAAGTTGGGGAGTTAGGGGAGGAATGGGGGTTGATGAAAGAATGTTTTGTGGGACATGCAAGTGATGTGTGTGGAAAGAGGTTTGTTGGAGGTGGCATGAGTAGGGGCAGCGAGTGGTGGAATGAAGGGGTGAAAATGAAGGTGGAAGAGAAAAAGAGGGCTTTTGAGGAATGGCTGCAGTGTAAAAGTAGGGAGAAGTATGAAAGATATAGGGAGAAAAATTTGGAAACCAAGCGGAAGGTAGAGGAAGAGAAGAGGTTGGCAAATGTTAGGTGGGGACAGGATTTTAGTAGGTCATATGAGGAGAATAAAAAGAAGTTTTGGAAAGAAGTGAAGAGAGCAAGGAAGGGTGGATCGAGGATGGAAGAGACAGTGAAAGATGTGAATGGACAGATGTTAAGAGGGAATGATGCAAGGAAAAGATGGGCAGAATATTTTGAGTGCTTGCTGAATGTTGTGGAAGATAGAGAGGCAGCTATAGTGGCAGTGGGAGGGGTTCAAGGGCCAGTAATGGGAGATGAAAATGAGAGAGAGATTACAAGAGAGGAGGTGAAAAGGGCATTGTATGAAGCGAAAGCAGGTAAAGCACCTGGAATGGATGGTGTGAGAGCGGAGATGTTGAAAGAAGGGGGGGGGGTGACTGCATTGGAATGGTTAGTGAGAGTGTTTAATATATGCTTTATGTTGTCATTGGTGCCAGTGGATTGGGTGATTGCCTGTATAGTGCCCCTATACAAAGGTAAGGGTGATATGTATGAATGCAGTAATTTTAGGGGTATAAGTTTGTTGAGTGTGGTAGGAAAAGTGTATGGTAGGATACTGGTTAATAGGATTAGGGATAAGACAGAATATGTGATTGTGGAGGTGCAGAGTGGTTTTAGGAGAGGTAGAGGTTGTATAGATCAGATTTTTATAGTTAGGCAGTTATGTGAGAAATATTTAGCAAAGGGTAAGGATGTGTATTTTGCATTTTTGGATCTGGAGAAAGCATAAGATAGAGTTGATAGAGAGGCTATGTGGAATGTTTTGAGATTATATGGAATCAATGGTAAATTGTTGAATGCAGTGAAGAGTTTGTATGAGGGTAGTAGAGCTTGTGTTAGGGTAGGGAATGAAGTGAGTGAGTGGTTTCCAGTGAGTGTGGGACTGAGACAGGGATGTGTGATGTCACCATGGCTGTTCAATTTGTATATTGATGGAGTTGTAAGAGAGGTGAATGAGCGAGTGCGTGGTCGAGGTTTGAGAATGGTAGATGGGGATGATAACGAGTGGGAGCTGAATCAGTTGCTGTTTGCAGATGATACTGTGGTGGTGGCAGTTTCAGAGGAAAAGCTGTGTCAGTTAGTGTCAGAATTTGGAATGGTGTGTGAGAGAAGGAAGCTGCGAGTGAATGTGGGAAAGAGTAAGGTTATGAGGTGTACAAGATATGAGGATGGCGCTGGATTGAATGTTATGTTGAATGGAGAGACACTTGAGGAGGTTAATCAGTTTAAGTATTTAGGCTCGGTTATAGCTGCAAATGGTGGAGTGGAAGCAGATGTGTGTCACAGAGTGAATGAAGGATGTAAAGTGTTGGGTGCATTGAAAGGAGTGATGAAGAATAGAGGGTTGGAAATGAATGTTAAGAAAGTTTTGTATGAGAAAGTGGTTGTGCCAACTGTGATGTATGGATCAGAGTTATGGGGTATGAAAGTAAGTGAGAGACGGAAACTAAATGTGTTTGAGATGAAATGCCTAAGGAGTATGATTGGTGTATCTCGATTGGATAGGGTTAGGAATGAAGTGGTGAGAGCAAGAACGGGTGTGAGGAGAGAAATTGCAGCCAGAGTAGATATGAATGTTCTGAGATGGTTTGGCCATGTGGAAAGGATGGATGATGAAAAGCTGCTGAAAAAGGTGATGAATGCGAGAGTTGCTGGGAGAAATGCTAGAGGGAGGCCTAGGTTTGGATGGATGGATGGAGTAAGGAGAGCCATGAATGATAGGAGGATGGATGTGAGGGAAGCAAGCGAGCGCTCTAGGAATAGGAATGAGTGGCGAGCGATTGTGACGCGAATCTGATGGGCATCTGCTGTTACCACGGGGCTGCATCTTACAGAGATAGCCCTGTGGTAGGGGCAGTAGGAGGAGCTGGCAGTTGTGAAGCGACACAGGTTGTGGAAGAGCAGGGAGGATGGGCTGTGGCACTCCAGCAGTGCCATCTGAACGGTCGCTAGCTCCCTCGTCATTGCCCATAGAGCAAAGTAATCCCCCTATTTGTTTTCCTTTCTTGATGTTGGCTACCCCCCAATTAAAGGGGGAAACAGCCAAGGTATATGTATGTATATGTGTTATTATTATTATTATTATTACTATTATTATTATTATTATTATTATTATTATTATTATCATTATTATTATTATTATTATTATTATTATTATTATTATTATTATTATCTATTATTATTATTATTATTATTATTATTATTATTATTATTATTATTATTATTATTATTATTATATATTATTATTATTATTTTTATTATTATTATTATCATTATTTTAATAATAATAATAATGATAATAATATCATTATTATTATTTTGTGCCCTATTTTGGTGGGCAATGCCCTTTGGTGGTGGGCACAGCATTAAAGAATATCCCCAAAGTATTCCCTGTGTGTCGTAAGAGGCGATTAAAAGTGGATGGGGCGAGGTGACTAGGAATCCTCCCCTTGTATAAACCTCGTGCGAGACGTCAAAGAAGAAGGGGAGTAGATGGGAGAACAACTTCTCCCCAAACTCTAGTTTTGGGGTTTCTAAATGTGCGTGGTTGTAGTATGATAGAGAGCAAAAGATGTAAGATTGGATATACGTTTGGTAGGAGGAGAATGGATGTATTGGCATTGTGTGAGACGAAGATGAAAAGAAAAAGTGAAGTGGCATTTGGTGATGTAACAGGTAGGGTGTCTGGGGTTGAAAGGGGGAGAGCGAGAGAAGGTGTGGCATTATTGCTGAGTGAATGGATGGGAAATAAGGTAGTGGAATAGTCATAGTCAGTCATAGTCATAGATTTTATTGCCAAATATTTAGTATACATACTGGAATAAATATGTACATTATATTCAGAGGCACTGGCCTGCTGAGCAAGAGCTCCTTGGCAGCCAGTTTAATATACATTTCACATAATTTAAAGTATGACGGCAATAGTTAACAAAAGCTCCAATATAGCAATCTCATACTTATCTTGTAATAAAACAACACAGTAGTCTGACCTTAACCTGGACATAATGATACACCAATACTGTATTAATTATTAATCAACAGCTGCTTGATTTTGCCTAGTAAATAAATGCTGTTTGAGTTTCTTTTTAAATAAAGTTGTGCCAGTTATTGTTTTTAAATCTTCTGGTAATGCATTCCAACATTTTGGGCCAAAACAGTGAATAGAAAATTTGTACAAGATTGTTCTCGGCTGTGGACATATCAAATTTATATTGTTACCCCTGGTTCAATGGTTGTGTTGAATAAATCTAAATAATTTTCTGTTATCATTAACATCACTATGTATAATAATAAGACAGAAATATTGTATCAAGTAATTAAATTTAAGCAAGTTTAGCTCCTTGAATAAACAGGAAGTTGAGTCATATTTTCCACTATATGTAATAGTTCTGATCAGTCTTTTCTGAGTTACAAATACATCCCTTACAATTGACGGCCAAGTACAACCTCAGATGGACAAACAGTATATAATATGAGGATAACACAGGGAATAGTATATGCTTTTTAAGGCCTCATTTGTTAGGCTATGGCGAATTTTATACAAAATTCCACACGTCTTGAACAGTTTTGAGCAGACAGATTGAATATGATATTTCCAACTTAAATTTTCATCAATAATTACTCCCAAAAATTTCTTCCAAGCAACTCTTTTAACTTCATACCCATTCATATTAACTTGACCAATATTGTGTACTACAGATCTATTTTGAAATAAGATATAGTCAGTTTTGGAAACATTTAGTTTTAATTTATTAACAGAGACCAAGATGTTAATTTTTTTAAGTTCACTATTTAAAACAGAATGCAGGTGGTCAAGGTTATTATCATGCAAGAGAAGGTTGGTGTAATCTGCATAAAGAATATATTTGAATACATTACTGGATTGGAAATATCATTTATATAAACTAAAAATAACGATGGGCCCAGTATTGATCCCTGTGGTACTCCCCTCTCAATAGTTTGCAACAAAGATGCTCTCCCATTACAATATACGGCTTGTTTTCTATTTTTCTAGTAGTTCTTAAATGACTGTAATGGTGTTCCCCTAATACCCACACAAGTTGGTTTTTCTATTAATATATCATGGTCTAATGAGTCAAATGCTTTGGACAAGTCTAGGAAAACCCCTGCAACAAAGTTTTTATTTTCCAAATTTTAATAAACATCACTTGTAAAGTTCATTATTGCTTTTTCAGTGGTCTCATTATTACGTAATCCGTATTGATTTTCGGATAATATCTTGAACTTTTCAAGGAATCTTTTAAGTCTGTGAACAATCGCTTTTTCAAACACTTTACTTAAAGACGGTAAGATAGATATAGGTCTATTGTAATTTTCATCATCTACAGTGCATGACTTAATTATAGGTATTACTTTAGCATTTTTTAGTTTGTCTGGAAAACATCCTTGCTGAAAACATAGATTGATTATGTGGGTAAGTGGGGTACCAATGTAATGGGCTGTGACCTGGAGTAGTTTTAATGGAATTTCATCATATCCCAACGCTGTATTTGGTTTAAAGGTTTTTATATATTTAGTGACTTCCTCCCTTGTTACAGGATACAAGTAAACCGAAAAGTCTGGTGGATTATTAAGAAACTGTCGGTGTGAGTTTTGTTGCACATTTTGTTGTTCCTGTGTTGGTTGTGCTATAGTTAAGAAATGATTATTAAAGATATTAGCAGTGTGGTCATTATCATTTTTCAATTTGATTTCCTTTGAATGATTAATTTGTTTTCGTCCCATTAGGCTGTTTATTGTATTCCAGGTGGACTTGCTGTTTCCTTGTTCCTTCTTAAGCTTATCATGAAAATATCTATTTTTTTGCAGCTCGGAGTAGTGTTGCTAATTTGCTCCTGTAAGCTTTATATCTGGTTCCAAAAGACAAAGGCCATTTTGATGCAAGCCTTTCTAATCAGTGTTTTTCTTTGATACTATTTATTAATCCTGCAGTTATGTGTGGGCATCTGTTGTTTTTATTATTTACAATCGATTTTCTTAGAAGAAAGCAGTCTAGAAATTTATCTCTAAATGTACAGTGAAATTTATTAAAAGCTTCATTTGCATTATTTAAGTCAATGATATGTTGCCATTTTTCATGTGATATATCTCTAGTAAATTTAGCTATGTTATCATCAGAGTAATGTCTTTTTTCTACATATGCATCAAATTTATGTTCTTCCTCTTTAAACTGGGAGTATACTGCGAAATGATCTGTTATGTCGGTGTACACTATGTAAATACTTATGTTGTCTTCAAGATTTGTGATCCAGATATGATCGATTAGAGATGCACTATTTTCAGTTACTCTCGTAGGTTTAGTAGTTATTGGAAAGCAGCCACGTGAGTACATTAAGTTTATAAAATCAGTTACTCTTTGATCATTTATTTTAAACAAATCTAATTTCCAATCACCGAATAAATGAATAGTTTTGTACTTTTTTCTTGCTGCAAAATCAAATACTTTCAGTAAAGCTTCAAGGAATTCAGGCATGTTCCCCTTTGGTGGTCTATATACAGATGCAAAGAAGCAATTTTCCTTACCGTTATGTACCTGTACACTAACACATTCAATGAATCGTTCCATCATACTGCACTCCTTTATAACACTCGAGCTATACTTATTAGCTACATATATACATACACCTCCACCTTTCCTGTCTCTGTTCTGAGTGAACATATTGTACCCTGTTATATCATACAATGATTCAATATCATTATCCAGCCTAGTCTCCGAAAAACCCATTACATCACATATATTATTTTCTGTTATTTAAATTTGAATACAGTTCATTTAAGTATATATAAATTGAAAAAGTGTTGGTTGCGTTTCTCATATTCAAAAACAAATCTATTTCATTTTTAAGATCAAATAGGTTAAAAATCATCTTATCAAGCTCATTGATACATAAATAATTTGGAAGTACTTTGTCGTTGTTTGTTAGCCTTATAAGTTCAACGTCACTAATGGAATAGTATGGGAGGTATCTATTTTCAGCCATGGTAAAGAAATATATTATGCTACTTTTACATTACTGACTTACAAGCTACCATTTACTTCTACCAAGTCTTACTGGGTTCTTCCGGCCATTTATTGGGTTAGGGTGTGAGCGTTTTATAGCTCCTGTGGCGGAAGACACGGCAGGAGGGGGTGCGGGTGATGACATATCGCTCTCCTGCCCCATCACTACCGCACCCCCACCCCCGCACCACCTATCCTGGTCAACTCCTCATCCACGCCACCCACAGCACTGGCCACACTCTCGGTGTTGTATCGTTCCTTCACGATGAGCTTCGTATGTTTAAAGTAGGCAAATTTCCCTTCTGATCTAGCCATTTTTAGTTGTGGCATCTGTGCAGATTTTATTGCCTGTGATGCAGCACACAGGTCATCATTAAAGTAGATCTTGGTGCCTTTCAACTTTTTGGTATTTCGCAAGACCGTCTCTCTGTCACAGTAGTGGTAGAAATGAGCCACTATGGTGCGAGATTTGTCATCATGAAGTGTCTTCTAGGCTGATGTGTGTGAGGGCAAGGATAGGTAGGGAATGTTGGGCTTTGTTAGTGCGTGTGGGCCAGGATGTGAGAGAAGTGAGGAAGAGCGGGATGAATTCTGAAATGAGTTAACTAGTTGTGTGGATGGTCTGAGTAGAAGGAACTATGTAGTTGTGTTGGGTGACTTGAATGCCAGAGTGGGTGATGGAGAGATAGAAGGCATTGTAGGAAAGTATGGGGTACCAGTTGGGAATTAGAGTGGTGAGACTCTGTTAGATATGTGTGTGGAGCAAGAGTTGGTGATAGGTAATAGTTTTTTCAAGAAGAAGTTAATAAATAAGTATACATGGATGAGAGTGGCAAATGGAAGAGTGAAAGAAAGAGCATTGATGGATTATGTGTTGGTAGCAAAGAGCATGATTGGTAGAGTGAATGATGTGCAGGCATTTAGGAATGTGGCCGCTGGGATGCCTGATAATTTTTTGGTTGAAGCAGAAGTAGTAGTAGCAAAAGAGTGGGGAAATAGAGTGGGGGATGTAGAAGGGAAATTATGAAGGTGGAATAGTTGAAAAAGCCAGAGAAGAGACAGGAATATCAGGACAGGTTGAAAGCGGCATATGACAGGGTGAAAAAAAAGAGAAGTTGGGGAGTTAGATGAGGAATGAGGGTTGATCAAAGAATGTTTTGTTGGACTTGCAAGTGATGTGTGTGGAAAGAGGTTTGTAGAGGTGGCATGAGGAGGGGCAACGAGTGGTGGAATGAAGGGGTGAAAATGAAGGTGGTAGAAAAAAAGAGGTCTTTTCAGGAATGGCTGCAGTGTAAAAGTAGGGAGAAGTATGAAAAATATAGGGAGAAAAATGTGGAAACCAAGCGGAAGGTAGAGGATAGAGGTTGGCAAATGTTAGGTGGGGAAAGGAATTTTGTAGGTTATATGAGGAGAGTAAAAAGAAGTTTTGGAAGGAAGTGAAGAGAGTAAGGAAGGGAGGATCGAGGATGGAAGAGACAGTGAAAGATGTGAATGGATAGATGTTAAGAGAGTACAATGAAAGGAAAAGATGGGCAGAATATTTTGAGTGCTTGCTGAATGTGTAGGAAGATAGAGAGACAGCTATAGTGGCAGTGGGGGTGTTCAAGTGCCAGTAATGGGAGATGAAAATGAGAGAGAGATTACAAGAGAGGAGGTGAAAAGGGCACTGTATGAAGCGAAAGCAGGTAAAGCACCAAAAATGAATGGTGTGACAGCGGAGATGTTGAAAGAAGGGGGTGTGACTGAAGTGGAATGGTTAGTAAGATTGTTTAATATATGCTTTATGTTGTCAATGGTGCCAGTGGAATGGGTGACTGCTTGTATAGTGTCCTTATACAAAGGTAAGGGAGATGTGTAAGAATGCAGTAATTTTAGAGGTATAAGTTTGTTGAGTGTGGTAGGAAAAGTGTATGGTAGGATACTGGTTAATAGGCTTAGGGATAAGACAGAAAATGTGATCGCGGAAGTGCAGAGTGGTTTTAGGAGATGTAGAGGTTGTATAGATCAGATCTTTATAGTTAGGCAGTTGTGTGAGAAATAATTAGTAAAGGGTAAGGATGTGCATTACGCATTTTTGGATCTGGAGAAAGCGTATGATAGAGTTGATAGAGAGGCAATGTGGAATGTTTTGAGATTATATGGAATTAATGGTAAATTGTTGAATGCAGTGAAGAGTTTGTATGAGGGCAGTAGAGCTTGTGTTAAGGTAGGGA
>JAXCGZ010007760.1:80000-82500 GCA_037179515.1 Halocaridina rubra
GAGATATAGACTTTTAGCCAGAGAACATCAAAGTCAGGAGATTCAAGGTCCATGAGCCTCGCAGTAGGAGTGCTAGTGTTGCAGTAATGCACAGACCCCACCTTTGGAACGAAAACGGGTATGCATATAATAGTGAGAGATTTGGATATGGGTCAGTGGAAGCATGTATAGACAGCTGGGTTTCAGATAGGAGGAGGAGAAGGTTAGGGAGGATAGTGCCCAAGTGCTGTTCCACAGACGAAAGATTAGAGTTCAGACCACGAATGTTAGAATAATGAAGAGTGAAAGAAGCAGATCCATTGGGAGGTGCAAGCTTAAGATCAAAACCATTACTACCACCAGGCGTGTTTGCCCT
This sequence comes from Halocaridina rubra, assembly GCA_037179515.1. Classification (NCBI taxonomy): domain Eukaryota; kingdom Metazoa; phylum Arthropoda; class Malacostraca; order Decapoda; family Atyidae; genus Halocaridina; species Halocaridina rubra. Next base: position 80,356 of record JAXCGZ010007760.1, read on the forward strand.
CAAGCCAATAGTGGAGTCATCACCCATATATATATATATATATATATATATATATATATATATATATATATATATATATATATATATATATATATATATATATATATATATATATATATATATATATATAAGAACATAAGAATAGAGGACACTGCAACATGCCTACTGGCACACACGAGGCAGCTCCATTTTTTAATTGTATTTTCAGCATGTCTAACCTATTCTATTCTACTCTACTTATTTATTCTATTTTTCTTTTTATGATTTTTCTAATAAGCACTAACCTATTCATACCCACCATACCTCTGTCATATGTCTATCTAATCTACATTTGAAGGTGTCTAAGGTATTGGCATTTACTATCCTACTAGGAAGCTTGTTCCATGCATCAGCTACTCTATTACCAAACCAATTTTTACCAATTTCCCTTCTGAACCTAAATTTATCAAGCTTAAATCCATTATTGCGAGTTCTGGTTTGATCATGAATTTTTAAAACTTTATTAATATCTACCTTGTTAATCCCTTTAAACCATTTATACATTTCAATCATATCCCCCCTAACTCTTCGCCTCTCTAGAGAATGTAGATTAAGTTTTTTTAATCTGTCCTCATATATATATATATATATATATATATATATATATATATATATATAATATATATATATATATATATATATATATATATATTATATATATATATATATATATATATATATATATATATATATATATATATATAGTAAGGAAGCCCATCAGTGAAACAAAACTTATGAAACAATGCTACATTTCGGATCCTAACTGGATCCCTTCTCAAGCACAACTGGGAAAAAATAACAAAGGTGGAGGAAACGTAAACAAAAGGATTCATGAGACCTGAGGGATTATCAATTTTTATGATAATAGGGCAGGCCAAATCCAAACGAATTATCTTCAACCAAAGAAGCCTCCAAGATCATTAAATCATTAAAAAAAGGAAAATGTTAATCCTTAAAATCCTAATAGATCTGAAAAAAGATAACCCCCAAAAAGTTTTATAGTTAAAAAAAAAATATTAATAAATATGCACATATAGATATATACATAAAACATCTGTACACACATTCCCATTTACAAGAGCAGACATAATGATATCCATATATAAATACTAAAACAATCAAAATACACAATAATGACTACAATCTGGTTGGGGGTTTATCTTGAGATATAACTTCATTGAGGTAGCGCTTCAGGAGGGCTTTATCAATTATGTTAGGGGTCCATTGCCCCCTAGATAGATTGAAATCGTCCTTAATTTCAATGATGTAAATTCCACAATTTTCCGTCTGCATCTAATGTTGTATGCTAACAGATTTTTCTTATTTATTGTTGCCCATAATGTATGCCCCAAGACTGTCACACTACTTACGTTATTCCCCTGCTATGAGAATCTCATATCGATTCTATGAAAATGCTCTTCTCGCCTTATTCAAGAAAAAGAATCAAAAACTCTTCCTTCAAGAATGCATAGTGGAACAATTCTGCCCAAAGATGTTTGGTTTCAGGAGATGGACAAACAAAAAGGATATCTTTCCCGATTTCATAAGAATGTTTCTTCAAGACCGGCTATCATTTCCTAACATGGAAGTCAAGTCTGCTAGGAAAAGATTCCACCAAGCTTCAGATAATTTACGTCTAGTTTGTCCAGATGAAGGTATTTACCACTTTCTTTCGCGGTTTGCTTTTGACAGGGCTTCATACATTAGTGGCCTCCACTCCAATTCATAGCAACTAAAATTGGAAAAATTAATTAATGTTAGTTTGTGGTATGAAATATCCCTAACTGACAATGTTCTTAATTTAACCAACCATAGGCTCACAAAAAACGAATTGGCGATATGAAGACTAGGATTAAATTTTGCATTAAAGCCAGGGAAAAATAATTTTCTTGATAATATAGTCGGTTTTGATAAGTATCGTGCTAATAATAGTTTTGCTAGAAATAGTATGTGCTTAAAGGTGGTTATTCTTAATTTACTTGATAAAGTCGATAGTAAGGGTTCACTTCCTAGAAGGTTTCTCTTGGCTATTAAGTCGCTTAAACAAAAAGATGATATCATCATAACAAAATCTGATAAGGGGGGAAAGCTCGTACTTTTGAATAA
>JAXCGZ010007760.1:87500-102500 GCA_037179515.1 Halocaridina rubra
ATGAGGCCCGTTGGAGAATGAAAAATCTTTTGCATCTGCTGTTTATGTTTAAACTTTTCTAAGTGTGAACTATTCATTGCAGTGTTGTCCTCGTTTCATGAAGACTACGTATTGATAAAGAAGATAAGTGTGTGTACTCCATCCTAATCAGCTTATGTAGATATATTTCATAAAGGGGTCTATTTCTCCTTTCCAGTTACTTTGCTATCAATGGGCAACATGATTGTGCAGTAAACAAAGCTATGCTGTGGCGTGTTTAATACCAACATCTCTCTATATGCAAAGGCCACTATTCTACTTATAAGAGGGACTGCCAGGTCAATTGTTCGAGAAACACTGTTGGCCACTGAGAATAAATGGCAAAGATCACTTGTGCTTTGATGCTCTCTCTCTCAGTCTCCTAATGCAAGATATTGTGCGATGGGTGGATTTTCTCCAATTGAGGAGATGCATCTTTTGCCAGTAGTTTTTTTTCCTCCAAGTGTTGAGTCAAGGAATAATAGCATAGTCCGACTCAGCCATCCCCTATACAAGATGAATGGTGATTTTTATATATAATTTATCATCTTTTTAAGCGTCACTTTTTTCATTCATTCTTTGACGTTCTCCCTTGAGGGTGAGCTGGCCTTCCCTTGTGGCCCGCAGGTGGGGTAAGATTTTGTTGATTGTAGGTGGCATTCGCTCTTGCGAGCGAATGGGCTTTCCTATTTAGTGAGGAGGTGGGGTGAAATCTTGTTATTGTTGGTGGTATTCACTCTTTAGGGTGATCGGACTTTCCTATTTTGGCCCGCAGGTGAGGTTGTGCAAAACTGGAAAGATAATGGAAAGCATAAGTGTTCAGTTGAGGATTATTAGTTTACACCAAACAATATAAATGAATTCCTGTTTTGGAGGTGAGAGAGAGTTATTACATGGTTATCTTGGTGGAGGGTATTGACTGATGATATTTAGTAGACTGTTCATGTAGTTGTTTGTTGCTAGTCTGATTATGGAGCTAGCAACATGAAGGGCATTTGGATCTTCGCTGGATGTTGCGGGGGCACCAGCTTTCCGTCGAATTTCTGAAAAGGAATCACCTTCGAGGGTTTAGTGGAGCAGTGGATGTGGTGAGGCTACCTGGCAAAAGGTGCATTCCCTGATGATATCATCCACTATTCGCCAGGTGCACTTGTACCCGAGTCTCAGACGGTACACATTGACCACCGTGCTTTGTCGAAGGTTCTTAGGCAGGGTGATTCGCTGAAGATCAGTGGTGGCTTTGTATCACCAGGTGGAGGGGGAGCCAATGTCTGTGCACAGGTTGTGTTTAGTTATTAAGGCGTTAAGAAGTGACTTGGTGGCTTTATTTTTTATCTGTTGACTCCCAGGAGGCAGAGATATTTGAATTTCTGCTCTGAGAGTGGCTTGTTTGGCGGCTTGATCGGCTTCCTCATTTCTCTTGATGCCGACGTGGCTGGGAATCCAGGCAAGAGTGATGGCTTTTCCAAGGCTGGTCGTCCTGTGGTAGTGGCTGAGGATGGTGGTGATGATACGTACAGTGTCTCTGAGGAGTGGCTTCTTGATGGCCTGTAAGGCGCCTTTAGAGTCAGAGAGAATTAGGGCATGGTCAGCTCCTTGCTGGATGAAGAAGTCGAGGGCGTTGGCTATGGCAACAAGCTCAGTCTAGAGCGATGAGCAGGAGTTTGATAGTCTCCAGGATAGGACGTGGTTTCCAGTGGTGAAGGCGGCCGCTGAGGCTCCAGTTTCTTGATTTACTGAACCGTCAGTGTAGTAGACTCGAGAGTTTGGCCTGCTCCAGCTCTGAGTTTTGTCCTTGTATATGTTTTTAAGGACAAGCGGATTTACCAAGCTTTTGGGGTTGTCAGGGAGCTCGATCTTTATGTCGAGTGGTTGGTCATTCCATGGGGGTGGGCATATGTATTCAGGAAGTGGAGTGTCCTGTATCTTGGCTAGGATGCTCTCCCTGACTGGCATTGCTTGCACACTAGCGCAGACCTTGGCTGCCCAGGTTCTAGGATGGTGGTTGGGGTGGCAATTGAGGGCTAGATGGAGATTTGTGCCAGCAAAGCATTTATGTTGGGCATTGGTGGCTTTGGCCACAAAGAGGGTCAGTCTTTGCTGAGCTCTGAGTTTGAGTGGCATGAGTCCCGATTCCATCTGGATGTTTTCTCTCTTGGTCCACATGGGGGCTCCTAGCATGGTACGTATGGCGTTGTTTTGAATTACTTCTATCTTGTCCCACTGTTGGTCTTTTAATAGCCAGAGTATGGGACAAGCATAGTCTATGAGGCTGCGTATGGCTTGTACATAGAAGCTTCTGAGGACATTAAATGATGCACCATTGTAGAGGCCCGACATCCGACGAAGGACCGCTTGTCACTGGCTGCACTTGTCTTGCAAGTGTTGAATTTCAGGTCCATAGGTTAGTCTGCCGGCGATGATTACACCCAGGTATTGGTGCTTGGTAACCCAGTCCAGAGGCTCATTACCTATGACCAGATTAGTGTCTGGTCTCCACTGGTGTGTGGGAAGGGCCTTGGTTTTGCAGGCATTGATTTTAACTCTGAGGGAGATGGAGGCTTGGTGAATCTTGGTGAGGCAGCGCTGTGTCTTGTTAGAGCTTCTGTCGCCCATTGTGACAAGGGCAAAGTCATCCGCATAGTTGAAGAGTTTGGCTCCATGTGGTAATGCGATGTCCATGAGGTTTTCCATGAGACAATTAATGAGGAAGGGGCTAAGGATTCCGCCTTGGGGGGTCCCATTTTCGTGGTTTCTGTAGGTGGAGTAGTGCCCATCTACTTTGACTCGTGCACTACGATTTTGTAGACTCTGCTTGATCCATGAGAAAAGGTTACCTTTGATCTGCTTTGAAACGAAAGCTGAGAGTATTGCCGGCACATTGGCTACTTCAAAGGCCTCCTCTAGTTCTAGAAAAACGATGTATCCACTGCAGTTGTTGATAAATGATAGCATGGAGGCTATGCATTCTGAGGTACCTAAGCCAGGCTGGTAGGCAAACATGGTTTCTGGGAAGGGTGGGCATTTCCAGCGGACTCTGTTAAGTACCTTATTTTCTGCCGTCTTGCTCAGGCAGCTTAGGAGGGAGATGGGGCGAGGGTTGTCAGGGTCCTGTGGTTATGGGATGGGCTGACTGTCTGCTCTGTTCCATGAGGCTGGTCTGATTCTTCATGAGTATGTAGAATTGATCAGAGAGAGCAGAGCAAGCTCCCCTTGGGGCCCCATATTTTGACTCATTGTGTATGTGATTCTATCAGCACCTGGGGCTGTGTTCTTAGAGCTTTTGCTTATTCTTAGTAGCTCAGTCAGAGAGAATGGGGCATCTGTTTCGTCTTCAGTGTTGATGGCCTCTTCTATTTCTTCCCATCTTGCAGTGGTGAGGTCCTGAAGAGTTGTTCTGGTGGTGATGAGGAGCTGGTTGGAGCTTGCTCTATCCGCGAATTTGATGGAGAGTTCTACTGCTGCCCTGCTAGGATCCCTGTGGGGGATGATTTTAGGAGGTTTACCTTTAGCAAAGGAGTTAATGCTCCTCCACATCTGGCCCACAGAGGTGTGAGCATTTGGGGTGGAACACCACTCTAGCCATTCTTTCCTCTTAATGTTGCGTGTCTCTTCATGGACATGTTCTTTGACTGCCTGGAGAGTGCGGTAGGAGTCTTCAGTGCGACGTTTCCTGTGCATTTTCCGGATGACATTGAGCCAGTGATTGAGTTTTTTAACTCTGTTACAGTATTACCATCTGTCTCGATGAGTGGTGTTTTGTGGTTTGCAGAGGGGGATGGTGGAGTTTGCTGCAGCTTGCAGGGCATTGCCTAGCTCGGCCTTTGCTTGGTCGATGTCTTCGGATGGTGTGTAGGCTGAAAACAAATTGCTGAGGTGTTCCTGGAATCGGCCCCAGTGGGCCTTCTTGAAATTCCATTGAGGGGGAGGAGCAGGGATTTGGAAGATTTCAGCGTGAGATGGATCCGTAGTGGTCGCTTGTGACCAGGGGATGAACTCTCCATGTGGCGTCTTGCTTTAGGGAGTTGGAGACAAAGGTGAGGTCCAGTATTCCACCTCTGTCATGTGTTGGCTCATGATTGTTGAGAGGGGAGACGTCTTCTTGGTCGTCCAGCAGGCTCATGATATGTCTGCCTGCAGCACAGGGGCGCTCATACCTGCATCTTGGATGGTGCGCGTTGAAGTCGCCTCCTATTACCAAGTCACGATGACTGGCTAGCCCAAAGAGGGTAGTCAGGTCTAAGCCGCCATCCAGTGGTCTGTAAATGTTGTACAGATCTATGCAGCTGCCCTGAAGTTTGATGTTAACAGCGAGGACGTGGACATCTTCGCCACAGTGGACCCGTTGGGTTATTTCCTTGGCTAACAGGTTTTTCCTGATGAAGGTGGCGCTGCCTCTGTTCTCCCCTGGAGACCAGTGCTGGTAGAATCCTTTGTATCCTGAGATTTTTGGAGTGTTTTGCTCTGTGCACAGGGTTTCATGAACCATGAAAGCCGTCTTGAAGCTGGGATATAAGGACTGAATGTCCATCCTATCGCCCTGCCATGGGCGATCACCTCGCAAGACTAGCATTCTACAGCTATACTCTACAAATGTCTCCACCTTTGTATTTAAGCGCAACCTCTGACAGAACAATAGAGTGATTTGAATAATATTTTACAATAAAAAATTTACCTCCAAGTACAGCTCCCAGAATTCAAATAAGAAGCTTATACTTCCTCTCACTTCCAGATGAATAACTACTATATTATTTAATTGGTTCTAACCTATCCTAAAGCTGCAGGAGTAATTTCCGAAAGACTATCAAAGCCTCATTAAAATACTATTTCACTCTTCAGAGAATATAGTAATATGAAAACCCTGAAGGATCATTAGTTCATTAGACTTAACAGAAGGGAAATGGGCTTCATGGGACTGATTAAAGAGAGGGAAAAAACTAACCAAGCTTTACCAAACCTAGACACCATTTATCTATTTACTATAATGCCCGTTCTCCATATAGAAACAGTATACAAATGCAAAAATAGACTGTATTAAGACACAAATTGACACAGATATAATTTCAAATATTAAAGAGCGAAATAAAAAAAAATAAAAAAAATATTTTTCTCACTTAAATATGATGAACAACTTACAGCCAAGACAAAAACAAATATTAGAAAATAAAAAAATAATCATAGTAAACAATAAAAAAAATCCTTAAATTAAATTATATATAACATAAAAAATATAAAAAATATACAACTCTAGTGAAATAAACACTTTACACAAAACTTTCCAATTTAATCATAATGCACAAAAGAAGGAAAACGTCAAACAAAAATTTAAACATTTCGCTTTAGAAAACCCCAACAAATAATCCGCTACACTGTCATTTCATCCTCCAAAATGGAAAATTTGAGAGAATGATTCAAAACAAAACACCGGGAAGGCAGAATTGATCACAAATGGCTATTACTAAGCACTTTTCTCAAATTCTGTGTCAACCGAGGAGGCACAATTCATTTACCATTAAATTTTATTTACCATACAATTCTCTAAAAATCTGACTTGAATAAAATATATCGTCATACTGTCATTTAGTATATATGAAGGGACCATTCGAGAGCATAATTCGGCAACAAAGCGCTTTCGTACCTTATTAGATATTATTGTACATTTTCCAAAAAAGAAAAAGAAAATATCCATATTAAAATACCGGGTCTTACTGTCATTTGCATGCAATGCAGGGGCGATTTGAGAGCATAATTCGTATACATAGACATTTCGAACCCAACAGAAGGCTCGAATTAATATACCAATATTGCATTATTTTAAACTTCTTTAAGATACTCACCCAAATGCAAAACTCGTCACAATGTCAGCTCGTTCCATAAAATGGCCTAATCAAAAGCACAATTCGCCAACAAATCCCATTCATTCACGTTACATTGTCATTTCAACCCTACAAATGAACGATCCAAATACATAATTCACCAACAGTGCCGTTTTGTATGCAATGGAGGGGCCGTGTTGATTTACTATTTCATGTGACTTAATATCGCTATAGATACTTAATGGGAAAAGTTTTGACATCTGTGCCTAACACTTGAACTAACAAGGCTTCATTTTGTTGTATGGAATTTAATTACATTCTCCTTAATATTTTTGCACCATGGTAGCTTTAGAATATTTAATTTATGTTATTGTTTTCTCCTTTTTGTATGTCTGCATTTGCATTTTTATTTCATTGTTCCTTTCTTTTGCATAGGTGTGTGTGAATTTAATATCTTTGTTGTATTTGGTTCATTGTTGTTGCTCTGTATAGTTTTGCATTATTATTAAATATTTTAATTTTCTTTACAAATTATACTCATTCTTTTTAACTGCTTTCATATTTATGTTTTGAGCTCATGTACTACTTTTGTTCTACTGTGCTTGCTTTGCTTGTTTAACTTCTTGATTTCTTTTTAATCTTTAGACAATCATATTGCTATTACTTTTTTTTGTTTTATATATTGTTCAGTTATTTTTTGTTTCCATTCTTTTTTGTTTTGATATAGTTATATTTTGTTTTCACCATTGGTTTAATTACCTTTTTCTTCCTTATAAATTATATCAAAAACTCATGAAAACACACACATATATGAAAACACATGCACGTACAGACACAGGCACACACGCATGATGAGAGGCTGAGGGAATTAGACTTACCATCACTCGAAGCTAGAAGAGTGAGGGGGGATATGGTGACAGTCTTTAAATTCCTTCATGGTTATGATAGAGTGGATAGGGATCGATATTTCGATATGGCTGGCTCTAGAACTAGAGGTCATAGTTTGAAGCTTCGTAAGAAAACTTCTTCGCAGGATGTAAGGAAATACTTTTTCAGTGTAAGAGTAGTTGATAATTGGAATTCGCTAAGCGAGGAGGTAGTTAATGCTATCTCAATCCATAGTTTTAAGGACAGGTATGATAAATATCACTAAGTATAAAATGGAACCGATCAGGAGACGGGAAGATACGAGCTTTGGGCTCTTTCCCGTAAACACAATTAGGTAATCACAATTAGGTAATCACACGAAAATATACACACATGCACACGCATATATTTCTTTTCAAATATTACTTAAAAACTGAATCTTAAAAGTAATATGTAATTGTTATGGTCAGAAACACACCTACGCGTACATACACATGCAAGCACTTACATGCTCACATAAACACACACACAAACGCACACATATGCCAACGCTGTTTTAAAATTAATTCTCAACGTAAAATAAGCTTATAACTATCTAAAATACATGCGCATGACCATGTGTTTATTCACACATTTTTATGTAACTTCATTTCTAAAGTTAATTCTTTAGAACAAACTATACCCAAACTCTAAAGTCCTAGCGTCACTTTGTGTATCCCAGTTTGCATATCTACATATAATATGTTGAAAGATATTTTGTGAGTCTGTCTAAGAGTAAACAGAAAAGTCTTTTAGATTTTTGTTTGCTAGTACACAGAAGCCTTATTTAAGCTGTTTACGAGTGAAGATAAATGATTTCGGGTGGTTTCATTTATCAGTAAATAGAAGGTCGTTACTTATATATAGAAAGTTAGTTTAAGAATTACTTTACTGGTAAAGAGAAATTATTTAGACCTTTTTTCAGGAAAAAATTAAATTATTTTACCGATAAATAGAAAGGCAGTTCATGAGATTTTTTTTTTTGCACGGATCAGTAAGGTCTATTAGGCTATTATTTACTGGCGAACAAAAAGGCATCTTACTAGTAAATAGAAGGTATTTTACTATTTTTTTACCTAGTGAAGTACATATCCTTTTATGCTTCAGGTTGAAGGTAAATAGAAAAAAAAATAACATGCGAGGATTTGCTTATAAGCAAACAAAGTTAATTTGAGCTTCAGTTTACAAATAAAATGAAAAGTACCTTTGGTTCAACTTTACTAGCAAACAAAAGCGAATTTTATCAAAATTACAATAAACATTTACTGTACATTCATCTATATTTCTTATGGACCAGGGGACAATCAATCCTTTTCCATGTTCCCCTACAAGCCATTAAATTCGACGACACAGAGCAGAGTGAAAGGACTGGGAATTATTCATGCTCATGTTTTCATCCAGCAACTAGCCAAGGCTTATGAGGGGGTTCTGGTGTGTTAATTCACACCAGAACCTCATCAATTGAAGACGTGAATGAGTGAGAGCGAAAAAGGAAGACAACTGGCATATTTGTAAGACGAGAGGTGGGTGTGTTAGCTCTTAGTGAAATATAGTTCAAAGTGACGATTGTGTTTATCATTCTTGAAAGTGGGTTATGATTTTACTCGGTCATCTTAGCTATGAGAATGATTGTAGCCTTTTTGTGTGTACGAGCATATATATATATATATATATATATATATATATATATATATATATATATATATATATATATATATATATATATATATATATATATATATATATATATATATATATATATATATATATATATATATATATATATATATATATATATATATATATATATATATATATATATATATATATATATATATATATATATATATATATATATATATATATATATATATATATATATATATATATATATATATATATATATATATATATATATATATATATATATATATATATATATATATATATATATATATATATATATATAACCAAGCAAGCACATTACATATGTGAAAACATAAATCAATTTTTACCCCGACTGGGACTCGAACCTAGGACTTATAATTACTAAGTCAAGGCGCTACCAACTACACACCACAGAAGGTATGAAAGGAAACCAACCTTATAGCTTATATCTGCTATACATAGGGATGAAAGCATTCTATCTGAATGCCACTATGTTCATATTACAGATTCCCTAACCTCACTCGTGGCTTCATTTTAGCATTTAATTCAATACCCAGTCTCATTCGGGTTAAACAATAACCAAGCAAGCACATTACATATGTGAAAACATGAATCATTTTTTACCCAAACCGGGACTCGAACCTAGGACTTATAATTACTAAGTCAATGTGCTTCCAACTACACACCACAGAAGGTATAAAAGGAATCCAACTTTATAGCTTATACCTGCTATACTTAGGGATGAACGCATTCTATCTGAATGCCACTATGTTAATTTTACAAATTCCCCAACCTTACTCGTGGCTTCATTTTAGCATTTAATTCAATTCCCAATCTCATTCGGGTCATACAATAACCAAGCAAGCAAATTATATATGTGAAAACATGAATCATTTTTTACCCCGACCGGGACTCGAACCTAGGACTTATAATTACTAAGTCAAGGCTCTACCAACATATATATATATATATATATATATATATATATATATATATATATATATATATATATATATATATATATATATATATATATATATATATATATATATATATATATATATATATATATATATATATATATATATATATATATATATATATATATATATATATATATATATATATATATATATATATATATATATATATATATATATATATATATATATATATATATATATATATATATATATATATATATAAATATGATATATATTTATATATATATATATATATATATATATATATATATATATATATATATATATATATATATATATATATATATATATATATATATATATATATATATATATATATATATATATATATATATATATATATATATATATATATATATATATATATATATATATATATATATATATATATATATATATATATATATATATATATATATATATATATATATATATATATATATATATATATATATATATATATATATATATATATATATATATATATATATATATATATATATATATATATATATATATATATATATATATATATATATATATATATATATATATATATATATATATATATATATATATATATATATATATATATATATATATATATATATATATATATATATATATATATATATATATATATATATATATATATATATATATATATATATATATATATATATATATATATATATATATATATATATATATATATATATATATATATATATATATATAATATATTTGCACTCTGATAAATGTCGACGCTCATATTACTCTTTCTTTTCAACCTCTCTCGAGGTTACTTTTTGCATCTATATCAAAGTCCTCCATATAGGCATCTACTTTGATCATACAGGCACATTAGTAAGTGAAAACGTGAGCCTAGGACATATAATACGAGTGCCACAGCATTGCGATATATACCGCCTAAGGTATAATAGAAGAGAGAAACTTTTCAGCTAATTGCTGAAGTTAGGGAATGATGTTACTCAACTTAATATTCCTGTTCATATTGCCCTCTCTTCCCAACCTCACTCGTGATTACTTTTCACATTTAATTCAAATTCTCACTATATTGGCGTATACAGTGACCATATATACATATGTGAAAACATAAAATATATTTGCATATCTGGCCATGATTGGAACTTATATCACATAATCTATGTACCAAGGTGCTACCAAATGTACTACCTACCAAAGAAATAAGAGCAGTGAGAAACCTCTCGGCTACTGCCCTAGCGAGAGAACGAACATACATTAGTGAATATACCATAAGCAATTAAACCCAATCCAGAGTTTTCAACACTAGTTTAAAATAGGAATGTGAAGACATTATGGTATATTTAAAGATAAATTCATTAAATGTTCCTGAAGTTCTAAGGAAATTAAATCAACTTCAAACCCTTTATGATGACTTCAGACTAATCCGAGATAAGTTACGACATAATGTATGGAAATTATATTGATTCATATGGGTGATTTAATAAGGGGATTAGTTTTAATGATCCACTTGGTGATTCATATGGTTACTAGGAAATACGGGTGGGAATTGTTAAAATTGGGAATTAGTCAGAGAAATGTCAATTTGCACATCTCACTCCGACGAACAGTTTGATTATAGGTTCTTGAATCAGAGTGAATCCAAGAAAAAGTACTGATGAGTATTATTTTTATTATTATTATTATTATTTTTATTATTATTATTGTTATTATTATTATTATTATTTTATTATATTATTATTATTATTATTATTATTATTATTATTATTATTATTATTATTATTATTATTATTATTATTATTATTATTATTATTATTATTATTATTATTATTATTATTATTATTATTATTATTATTATTATTATTATTATTATTATTATTATTATTATTATTATTATTATTATTATTATTATTATTATTATTATTATTATTGTTATTATTATTATTATTATTATTTTTATTATTATTATTATTATTATCATTATTATTATTATTATTATTATTATTATTATTATTATTATTATTATTATTATTATTATTATTATTTTATTATTATTAATATTTTATATTATTATTGATATTGTTATTTTTATTATTATTATTATTATTATTATTATTATTATTATTATTATTATTATTATTATTATTATTATTATTATTATTATTGTTATTATTATTATTATTATTTTTATTATTATTATTATTATTATTATTATTATTATTATTATTATTATTATTATTATTATTTATTATTATTATTATTATTATTATTATTATTATTATTATTATTATTATTATTATTATTATTATTATTATTATTATTATTATTATTATTATTATTATTATTATTATTATTATTATTATTATTATTATTATTATTATTATTATTATTATTATTATTATTATTATTATTATTATTATTATTATTATTATTATTATTATTATTATTATTATTATTATTATTATTATTATTATTATTATTATTATTATTATTATTATTATTATTATTATTATTATTATTATTATTATTATTATTATTATTATTATTATTATTATTATTATTATTACTTATTATTATTATTATTATTATTATTATTATTATTATTATTATTATTATTATTATTATTATTATTATTATTATTATTATTATTATTTATTATTATTATTATTATTATTATTATTATTATTATTATTATTATTATTATTATTCATTATTATTATTATTATTATTATTATTATTATTATTATTATTATTATTATTATTATTGTTATTGCTGTTATTGTTATTATTATTATTATTATTATTATTATTATTATTATTATTATTATTATTATTATTATTATTATTATTATTATTATTATTATTATTATTATTATCATTATCATTATTTTTATTGTTATTATTATTATTATTATTATTATTATTATTATTATTATTATTATTATTATTATTATTATTATTATTATTATTATTTAATAATAATACTAATAATAATAAACCTTTATTTCCATTTCATTATACAATGGGTATTCGTCAGCTGGGGCAAGCCCCAACCCCTCACTGTGGTGTCCAACCACAGCGGTACCTGCCAGTAAACAGCTTAAACTCTAGGTCTTGGACGGGAACCGATCTTTCGACCTCGTGAATGCGAAGCCAGCGCGTTACCACTGTACTATTATTATTATAATTTTTATCATCATTATTATTATCTTCATCATCATATCCTGGGAATAGCGATGCTTCATAAAAATATGTGCATATACGAAGCTGCAACACTCTAATGCAGTTGAGTATGTGAATTGTATTCTAATTTATTTTAACGAATCACTAATCACTTAACTCTTTCTGATTTAATCAGTGTTAATTTACATATAATATTTTTAACTGAGATTGCACATCGTTCCTTTTATTAGCTGAGGGAGTGCCTGCGTACACAAAGCCAGATGTAATGCATTAGGTAGTTTTTCAGACTAACATATTTGCTACTGCTTACATATAAATGCAAAATAATTAAATAAAAATAATCAAATACGAATCTTACTATCAACATAATCTATTCCTGGAATCTAGTCCAATAGTTCACTCCATGTATCCCTCATTTTTCTTTTATCTTTTATTAATAGAAAAAAAAATGTTTTCTAGAGCAATAAATTTGTGAGAAAGAGTGTATTTTTTATCATAATATGGGGGGGAGCATGAAATTGAACAATATTATGAATTCTGTAATATGAGAAAATATATTAGAATTCTAGAATTTATTTTCTTTATATTGTTCTTCTCTTTTCTATGTAGTTATTACAAAGTTGCAAAAAGATATCATAAGCCTTGTAATTTAAAAGCAAGTATTGGAAATTGGTTTTAATTTGAGTATAGCTGTTACTGTAGGTGCGAATATTTAGATCCACCAAAAAAACTTGAGATGGAAAACTGGAAGCAAAGACTGGAATTGTATTTTTAATGAGCTTGAAGATATAAAAAAAATTGAGATTTGTATACTGGAAGCTAATACTGGAAGTTTAATTTCTACTGTTTTAGCTTTCAGTTTTAATATAGTTAATAGGAGTTCTATTTTCTTTGTAGCTATTTCGAAGTTGCAAAAACAGTTTATAATCCTTGTAAATTGGAAGCAAGCATTGGAATTTGATTTTAAATCTTGCTTAGCTTGCACAGTTGATGCAAATATATAGATCTTCCCAAAAAGTATGAGAGTGAAAGCTGGAAACAAGGAGTGGAATTCTGTCTTTTGCAGTTTTACCTTTTAATACAAATAAAATTACTTAGAGCTGTCAAAAGTTTGAGAGTTGTATACTGGAAGCAAGTGCTGGAAATTTTTATGTCTGTGTTTTAATGGAGTTAATCTGATCGGCAATGAAGTCTGTAATTAGAATACTGGAAGCAAATGCAGCTCTAAAATTCGATTTTGTTAAGTGTTTTACCTTTCAATGTAATGCATCTGTTATAATTGCTAAAGGTATGAAAATTATATAAATTGGAAGTAGCTACAAAAGTTTGATTCTTATTGTTCTAGCTTTCAATATAATTCAAGTTATCGAAAAAAAAAATTCCAATCAGGACTGAAATACAATAATTTACTGTTATAGCTTTCAGTATAATTGGAATTAATTCACATGGATATATATATATATATATATATATATATATATATATATATATATATATATATATATATATATATATATATATATATATATATATATATATATATATATATATATATATATATATATATATATGTATATATATATATATATATATATATATATATATATATATATGATAGTAGATAGATAGATAGATAGATAGATAGATGAGAGAGAGAGAGAGAGAGAGAGAGAGAGAGAGAGAGAGAGAGAGAGAGAGAGAGAGAGAGAGAGAGAGAGAGAGAGAGAGAGAGATATTCCGTCTCCTGTTTTGAATAATTAAATCACTGGGCTCCTCATTCACCCTTGCACTCACATGTCATCAGCCTTTAGCTTAATTTTTTGCTTTTTCTTTCTCATATTATTTTTCGGTTCTCTTTTCTGCATTAAAGCTGAGCTTTTTGTATGTATAAAAAAGAACAGTATGCGACTAAAACATTTTCTCTATTTTTCTTGCTTTCAAATGCGTGTGTGTCTATGTGTGTGCGTTTGTATGTGCTAACGTGTGCATTCATGCATATCTTCAATTTTGTATGTGTTCCAGTGCGTTTTTGTGGGCCTTTTTTTATTTAGTCATATCTGTAAGTGTTTGCATGTCTGTGTATTTTGTATGTGATTGTGTGTTTGGATGTGTAAACACTTGTGTGAGCTTATGCATGTATGTGCGTTTGTATGTGATCGCTTTGCATGCGCTTGCGCGTAATTGTGACGAATCCAGTTTATGGAAAATAAAAATATTATGATCGTGTTAGTATTGAGTAAACTGTTGTGTGTTTTTTTTTTAGTGGTTGTGTGCTTTGAGTCGGCCAAGCCTTTTATAAGCGGGAATGAGAGCTTTGTATTTGGACAGATATCCATCCAGTGACATTGCGAGTATTGCAAGTTAAACTGAACTCAATTATATTTACTGGAGGCAAACAC
>JAXCGZ010007761.1:0-25000 GCA_037179515.1 Halocaridina rubra
CAACCTTCTCTATTTGTTTGGACTTCGAATCCGAATGACACTGACCTGATATACTAAAATTATCCGCTCAGTTTTCATCGTATACGAAGCATGATTCGCTAAGATGGTCTATCTCTTTATCTTCTTCTCCTCTTGATAACCCTATTGTCTTCGAAACTAACGGAATTTACCCTCTTAATTCTATCAACATATTAGGAATCCATATACCCTCTAACTTGTCATGGAGGAAACACAAAATCCAAATTTCTAAATCTTCATCCAAAAAATTGGGGGTTTTGTTTCGTTTTCGTCATTAATTTTCCTCTTTACACTTGCTTAAAATTCATAAAGGTCTTATCCGTCCCTTCTTAGGATGCTGCTCACACATCTGGGGTGCTTCTTCTTATACTCATCTCCTAGATATGGGTTGAAACTAAGGCAGTCAGACTCATTTATGATCCTTCTCTTACTTTTAATTTGGATTCTCTCTCTCTTCGCCGTAAGGCATCTTCCCTTTCTCTTTTCTATCGCTACTACTTCCATCGCTGCTCTGATGAGTTGGACGAGGTGCATCCCTACCCCACTGCCGAGGCCGCGTAACACTCGCCAAGCGGCCTCATCTCACAGGTACTCTCTGGAGATTTGGGGCTCGCCGGATTGGTCGGTGCAGCGACTGCTTCTTCCCATCTACCTCCACACTCTGGAACCTCTCTTCCTTCTTCTCTCTTCCGTAATTCTTATGACCTATCTTCCTTCAAAAAGCGGATCTATCGTCATCTCAGGGCCTAAACCTCCATAATCTCTTGGTCCTCTGTACTTTGACTATTTTGGCTGTCTGTCGCTTTCCTTTGCGTAACATTACCTCATTTCTGCCTTGTCCTTAATCTTTTTCTTTTCCTTCGTCTTGGTGTTCTCTCGTGCCCTGGCCTTTATTGATGAGGGCAATTTTTGCCGGTCCCGGGGTCACACTCTCTCGGATACCAACCCTCTCCAGTTATCTGAATTCGGTACCCAGAGCTGACCTGGTTTGCTGGATGCTAGAATTATTCGCTCTTTATTCAGCGTTTTTTGAAATATGAATCGCTAAAAATTGCTCTATATATTTCATTTTTATAGCCTGGCCTTTCTTTAAAGGATTAGAGTCGCATATAATCTCATCTTTTAAGCTATGGCGTTTTCCGCTAAACCTCTCCCTCGTTTGCAGAAGGTTAATGTGACCCTTATTAAAGTATGAGGTAATGCAGATTCC
The DNA here is from genome assembly GCA_037179515.1 of Halocaridina rubra. NCBI lineage: Eukaryota > Metazoa > Arthropoda > Malacostraca > Decapoda > Atyidae > Halocaridina > Halocaridina rubra. Next base: position 1,229 of record JAXCGZ010007761.1, read on the forward strand.
CTTCCACTACACCCCCATACATCTAATTAAGCTCCTGCTCGTTTGTAGACGTTATTATCATCCTTTTCGAAGCATTAAGGCGTGTAGATTCCCTTTCACTATTGTCCTCACACATCGTATTGGTACACTTACTGACATTTGGAAGTAGAGATGCGCAGTTTCAACATGTAGGTTTACATCTCGTCTAGTCATCTTTTGCAGATTCTCTCACTACAACATGTTTCAAAATTCTCTCTCTCTCTCTCTCTCTCTCTCTCTCTCTCTCTCTCTCTCTCTCTCTCTCTCTCTCTCTCTCTCTCTCTCTCTCTCTCTCTCTCTCTCTCTCTCTCTCTCTCTCTCGTACATAACATATTTGTACTCGAATCCTAATTTTCTGGGAGAGTCTCTCTCTCTCTCTCTCTCTCTCTCTCTCTCTCTCTCTCTCTCTCTCTCTCTCTCCTCTCTCTCTCTCTCTCTCTCTCTCTCTCTCTCTCTCTCTCTCTCTCTCTCTCTCTCTCTCTCTCTCTCTCTCTCTCTCTCTCTCTCTCTCTCTCTCCTCTCTCTCTCATACACACACATGCATCTTGTTAATAAAACTGAAACATATAAACACAGATACCCACTTATCATTCTCTCTCTCTCTCTCTCTCTCTCTCTCTCTCTCTCTTCTCTCTCTCTCTCTCTCTCTCTCTCATGAATGATTAATACTTGCTCTTCAGTAATAGGCAACCGTTATGTGGAGCTAATGGAAGGGGTATTAGCGCGAAATATAGAAAGAATTGTGCTGGGAACATGTTCCTGATTTACTTTAATTGCTAAATTAGCGAGTAATTTTGCGACAGAGTGTTTGCATTGGAAGCTCTTTAGACTTTATTAGGAGTGTTTTTTTGCAGCGAATTAATCGTGTTATTTTAGTGAATTAATTGTGCATAATCAGTATATTGATTAGTTTTTCCACCTGTGTTTTATTATCTTTGCCTATAGATTAATTTCATAACTTGTTTTTGCATTTGAATCTCATTTAATCTTCACTTAGCAAATCTTTAAAATTCTCTGTTTAATTCTTGATTTTGAAATCAGTTTTTTCTCTAATCTTTGTCAGTAAGTTAATCTTATGAGTAGTTTTTGCATTTGCATACCATCCAGTCTTAATTTTTTTTTAGTGTGACACCGGGACAGGCAAGAATATTGCCCTCATTAGTAAAGGCCACGGCACGTAGAAAACAGGTTACGGACAAGGCAGAGATGAGGTTTATTTTCCATCTTATTGATTGTTTTTTTTCAATTGTTTCTCTAAACTGGGATTATAAGTAAATTTTGTGAATATTTTTTGTATATAAAACTCTTCAAATCTTTAGTATATAAGTCTTGTTTTTGTGCTTTATTTGTAGTTTCAGTAGAGTTCGAATTGGAAGCATTTCCAATTTCTTCTATGTAAACCTGGTTTTGGAGTAGTTTATACATATAGTTTTGACAGCTTTATTTATCTTGACTGTCATTGTAGTGTAGTTCTCTGATCAGGTTTATATATAACTTTGTCTATTTTGTGACTCATAAGAATTGTTTGGTTCTAATTCGGGTCTTTTGGTATAAGATCTCGGTATGTTATATTTTCAAACCCAACGCTCTGAATGTAAGATATTAAGATAATATAAGTGTAGTAGCGCTGTAATGTAGGTGCATTTATACTTATTAATTACAGTCAGTTAATCAGGTTATATGGATATCTATAGGAGTGTAGGCAGAGGAAAGTAGCGAGTGGCGAATTTTCAGTCATGCTCTTTTGCGTCGCACAGCGTTGAAGGCAATGATGATGATGGTCATAAAATAGCTTACTTACAAAGCCTACTGATTTTGCAGGGTCTTAAAATACACTACTCTCTCCCTCACGCCAAGGGAATTTGGCGAATAATATTGTAATAATCTCCATGGCGAATTGAAACATTGATCCCATGCACAGGAACAAGACATGAATCCACCGAACCGCGCAAGCCTGAATTTAATATTAATGGAAATACTGAGTTTACGTCTCAAACTCAATAATAAACAATATTAAGAAAGATTATCCCTGTTTGAAAAAGATTATATGCATTTCAAAGCTCTCTTGGCCAAGCAAATAAATGTTATTACCTTTTAATCTCTTGAATGTATTGTAGTCACGAAATTAGACCAGCAAATTTTCTTTTAATGTCACAATTCTCTGTATAACCTCTGATCTTTTCCCTTTTCGTTTGTGTCGACTATGTATTAAGCAACGAATTATTTCTTTTCTGTATGAAATGTTTTTGTGGTGTGGATTTGTCCGTGCAATGGTTATTGACCTTCACGTTTTTTATATTTTGTATCTGTTCAAGATTTAAAACCACAAGCCATTCTGCGCCAGACGGTATATGAAACGTGAATTCTGCATATGCAATATTTGATCGTTTCCTAAATGGCCTTCATGCGAGTGATGCCTTTGTTTCTGTTCATTCAGTGCTTGCAGTAACGAATTTCTCATTGATCTTGGAGAGGTGACCTTCATGCTTGCTGTCTATTTGTCTTTGTATAAATAACGACACAAGCGTTGCTGTAGTCATTCTATATCTATATACAAAAGCCATCTTTCCCCTTATAAGGGGAGTGGTTGAGTCAGGGAACATATATTCTGACTCTATGGGAAGAAGAAATACAGAGGAGGGGATTCCCAATCCCCTCGTTCCGCCCCATTCAGTCGACTCTCACGATGCGTAGATATGCACGGAGGACGTACTCTAGTCCCCCTCCCTCAGTTGGCAGATGAAAAATCAATTATTTATGCAATGTTTTATCGTTTCATTTTTGGCCTTCATGTGAGGTATGTTTTTTGTTTCTGTTCAGTTCTCGCAGTAACGAACTGCTTTGTGACCTACATGCTCGCTGTCTATTTGTTTGTATTTGCAAACTTTAAAGTTACAAGCATTGCAATAGCAATTGGTGGATGGAACTTCAGATTTTTGTGCACTGTATGAGCTCTTCCTATATTGTATTTTATGTCTGTGGTGCGTCTGCGTCTGTTCACTGCACGTATTTAATAATCTTTAGATCTTTTGGCAGTATATAGAACCCAGGATTTAGTCCCTAACATCTCTACGTCTGTTGGCAAATAGAACATCAAAGTCTGTGTGCACTGTTTGACCTTTTCTTATACTGTCTGTATGTCTATGGCGTGTCTGTGTCCATTCAGTGACTGCAGTCTCAAATTTCGATTTGATCACTAGATTTTCGGTGACAAACATTGTTACATTTGTTGGTATATGGAACATTAATTTTCTATGTAATACCTTGGGTTTATTCTTATCTTTTGGGCAGGATGTAATTCAGCATATGAGGCGAAGCGCAATGGTTAGAGCTCGACTCGGGAAGTGACAAGCCCTTGATCGAACCCATTGCTGGGTGTTAGGAAAGACATTCAGTATCAGTTCCCCAGCTCCAGCCTGTGTGTGTCCACCCCCATGAAAATGGAGATGGATGGGAACACATGAAAAAGCAATAGCTCGGGTTGCTTTCTAAGCATTTTTCAGTCCTTAATTAGAGTAGATGTAGCAATAGAATATATTTCTTAGAACTCCGAACTTTAGAATGAACCTTAGAATTTCATTGCCTTCCTGTCTGATGGTATGCATCAAAGTGCAATTTTTTGCTCCGCTTTGTGTCGCAATTAATCCCCATTCTAATGGGGGGCGGAGAGAGACAGGTTGAAACTGGGGGAGTTAAGCTTAGATGCCCTTCCTAACGTCCCGCGGAAGGATCATATCCGCATTAGTCAAGCTGTTTTTATGTGTATTTAGTATTGTTAATCCTCAGTCGAATAAGGGAGTACATAGACAGGAGAAAGCTAGGGAATTAGGCTTGATGCCCTTTCTAGCACCCCATGGTGGGATCACACACAGGTTTCTCAGTCCTTGATTCGAGCGTTACTACCACTGTGCTACCGCGGGCGCTTACTTCCAGCCGCGATCACTATGACAAGGGAAAACTCTTGTAAACAAAAGGAAAAACAACATTGTATTGTTCTTATGTTGTTCGCATTTTTTTTTCATGACTATCAGCTCTACTCTGGTTTCCAGTATTTACCTAGAATAATTAGTGTTGGAGAACTTTAGAAAATTTTGTATTTAGGGATATGAGTATTCGCGAAGTTTTTTCGTGGTGATATTGAATGTAGTAATAGAATTGAGAAATTAATTATTTTTTGATAGAGGAATAAAAAAATAAGTCTTTGAGGTAGTTCTGAGTGGATTACGTACTGATATTATTATTAATATTATTATTATTATTATTATTATTATTATTATTATTATTATTATTATTATTATTATTATTATTATCATTATTATTATTATTATTGTGTCTCGGATTCGAAGCCAGAACTTTTTTGGGTGGGAACCAGATATTATATCGACTGAGCTAAGGAAGGGTAATTGCGGCAGTAGAGAACTAGCTGAGCTTCCAGTTTTTTTTTTTTTTATAAATGTTGAAGGTTTGTGCCAGTAAGGGCATACGGTTGTAAAATTCTGTGCCAATATCACATATGAATTGTGTAAAACAGCGAGCCGCTATAATTGCGAGAAGAGTTGCTAATCACCAAGTTGATGATGAGGAGGAAGAAGAAGAAGAAGAAGAAGAAGAAGAAAAAGAAGAAGAATATCTAATATACTGGTGAAAAGCAACATTGGACTTAAGTGTGTGCCTGAATCATATTGAATAAAGTTGCATTCACATCAGAGAGAGAGAGAGAGAGAGAGAGAGAGAGAGAGAGAGAGAGAGAGAGAGAGAGAGAGAGAGAGAGAGAGAGAGAGAGAGAGAGAACCACCGTACGTGACTGACAAAACAACCTCAAATTTTCAAAAGCTCTTCAGGGCTCGACCACCCCATCAGTTTCCACGTGTGGGTTTCCAGCACTGAGTGATACCCACGTGGGTGGCCACTCGACTCATCGTTTCCTTTTCCGTTTTAGAAAATACCAAACAGGTTCATTTTCTTGATAGAAAACAACTCTAAAATTTAACACACATTTCGTGTTTACTATGAGGGTTAACCCTACTGAACTTTTACCAAAAAGAGAGTGAAAAAGAAAATCAGTCATGGAAATTATTTTTTTATTCATTCTCACTCATGTTATTTTTATATTTATTATTATGGGAGTTAGGTTAAAAACGCCCTCATATTGAACACGCAATTCTTGTTAAGTATGAAGGTTTGGCATACTAAACGTTTACCTAAAAGAGAACGATAAAGAAACATCAGTTATACAAATTAGTTTTTTTATTACTTCACGTTCATGTTGTCTTTTTTTCTTCAATTCTTATGATGGGAGTTAGGTTAGATTAAAAAATCACATTGCATGAATTGTTAAACCCGAACGAGCTATTACCAAAAGGTATAATTAAATAGTTAAAAAGAAAAATTTAAAGCAATAATGAATTTCATATGTTTCTCTGACATTCATGTGAATCACATTTTACTAATAATGTAACTTTGGTTAGGTTTAAGAAATTCATGAAACATTATGCATCAAGAGAAGCCATAAACGAATTTTTACCCTCCAAAACATTATATTTAAAACAACAGTTTGCATCTTTATTTATACCAAAGCCAGTATTATTCACAGAGAAAAGAGAATTGATAAAATGAAAACAATTTTTGTGTTTAAACTAAAAATACCTACCAAAAGAATGTATAAAGAAAACTTCAATGCAGTAATTTATATTTTTCTATAAATTTCATATTTTTTCCATTCCCTGGAATGCTAATACAAGTTGTCTGTGTGGTAAGTTTGCTGCAGAATCTCCTTATAAACTTCAGCAAACACAGAAATCATCATAGTTTACCAATCATATCCCAGTTCGCAACGGACTTCGAAACGTGGTACTAAGTCACGTTGTATATCTAATTTCTCCTTTGGCAAAATTACTTTTGAACTGCAGTTTGTCCGTAGGTTCTGGCAAATTTTTTGGGTGGATTAGACTATTATGAGCATGTGTGGAGGTTTCTAGACTCTACTTTGGTTTTGTGTAGAGGTTTTTCTGGTTTTATGGTGTTGTTTGAAGAGGTTTAGACTTTTACATGTTTGTTTGGAGGCTTTAAGGACTCTTTTGGGTTGAGTGGAGGTTTCAAAGCTTTTGTTTGGTTTCCTATTAGTTTTTCTTTACACACACACACACACACACACACACTACAGACATATATATATATATATATATATATACATACATATATATATATATATATATATATATATATATATATATATATATATATATATATATATATATATATATCTTTGTGTGTGGATAGTTATATAGATATAGATAGATAGATATGTGGATAGATGGATGTGGGTGGCTGGATTGATAGATAGATAAATATATGGATATAATCCCATATTCGAAACTAGGATGATACTTGATTAAATATTCATTGTTGTTATTATCTAGAGTTACAATATTCAAATTAGGTTATTCGAATTCGATTCAAATGAGGAATATATAAAAATTGTGTCATCTCAGAATGTTTGCAAAATTATAACTTTGGTTGATTCTCCCTCAGCAATCTTGTTATATTCTCTGACGATTGTTGCAATTGTATTTTGATGTCATATTTGTATATAGAGTTGTTGACCTTGCTGTTGTTGCTTTCGTGTATGCATAATATACCTGTCTCTGCAATCAGGGTATTTCGGTAAGATGTAGCAAAATGCGCTGTATAATTTCATTTCCTGCCAGATTTTTATTTTTCGGGAATATTTGACCTTTTCCGTGTGGTCTTCGTGTTCTTAATATATGTGTGTGACTTTGCAATCACAATATGTCGATTGTAACCAGAAAACTACAATCATTTTACCAAATTCTTTTCAATTAATTAGTTATTGTTTTCGTATATGCCGTGTATATGTGCTTTTACAGTCAGTATATGATAAATATATAGGGCACAAATATATTTGCATATCCTCCGCAATAAATTAGGTATATTATGGAGAGATTGACTATGTGTGTTTTTGGCATTCGGTGCCTTACGGAGAGATATGACAAAAACATGTGTATTTTTCCATTGTATCGTTAATATACTACCTTTTTTCCATGAGAAAATTTGTATGTGTGTGTATGTGTGTGTGTGTGTGTGTGTGTGTGTGTGTGTGTGTGTGTGTGTGTGTGTGTGTGTGTGTGTGTGTTTTCCAATTATTTAATTATGAAAAGTTCCAACCAATACACATGCGTGTTTTTTTTTAATCTATCTTATAAAGCACTTCTTATTCATGAACTTCATAGTAAAATGTGTGTGCAAATATGCCGATAATTGAAATATCTCGTGTTCTGTCTCTTCGTGTTTCCGAAATATTCCCATTTGTGGAGTTTCCTTCGTTTTAATGCAGTGTCTACTTTTCTAGGATTTCATACACAAATCTATGTACACATATACAATTATTTGACTTTTCTCGGTCTGTTCTAGTGTCTCCAATTTATTCCAATATGTGCAATCAATGGCTCTCTAAAACATCTTTCCAAAGCACCTTTTTCTTCATAAGAATAATTTTATTTCTAAAATATCCTTCAAAAGCTGGTAATCACTTCTTGGAATGAAAGGAAAATCAGATTACACGAGCATAAATATTTTCCCTTTGTCGTATTGCATTTGTGATTGCGGTTTTTTTTGCTCTCCCTTATTCTTTTCATAGCTCTTCTTGTATTTATTGCCTCTATTTCTTGATTTATTTTCAAAGAAAAAAAGAAGTTTCTCAACTTTTTTAGTTTTCCAATATACGAATGATATTCCAAAATATCATTATACACAAATATTAATGATTAACCTTTCGCGTCTTGCCCTCGAGTCTGCAGTATATTTCCGCTTGCTTGAGCACAGTTTCATATCCATCAGTCTTCAGCGCTTGCATTTCCTCTCCTAATACTTTACCATGGTATTCCTCTTCTCGGTTTTCCAGATAGGAATTCTGCAACGTTCTCAAAGTTTCAAAATTCAGAGCTATTTTATGCTTGAATACCTAGCTTTCCCCTCACGATGAGTAAACTAAAACTGTGTATACAACTATATTTATGTGACACATTTCGTGTTCCTATCGCATTTGCAATTCAGTTTTGTGTATTCACTCGGTGAGATTTAGAAATATCTGTTTTCAGCACTTTATTTTTTTTTTGCAATACCTTTCTATTTTGCTTCCTGTTCTTCACGTTTCCCTATAAACAAAATCTAGAAATCTCAAAGTTTTCTAGTTTTCAAAGCTATTATCTGCCTGAGTACCCAGCTCTCTTCTCCAGAAATTAAAAGTACTATATGTCTGTACAAAACACATTTAACCTTCATGGTATTGCCTTCGTCTCTGCAATATGTATTGTTTGTGCAATCAGCGAGTTTCAGAAGTTGCTTGCAGCGCTTTATTTTTATAAAAGTCTTCTACTTTTACCTCCTCTTCTTTATTTCTCAGGTCAGAATTCTGCAGCATGTTCGAAATTCTCGAGTTCTGAAAACTCTTATCATCTCGAATACCTAACTTCCTCTGTTAGAATATATTGTAACATGTTTGTCTACAGGAGTTCTTGTTTTTATTTTTATTTTTATTTTTCTATTGTGGTCATTATCTTATACATTTTTATTATTTTATCCGGTTTATATGAATATTTTTCTTTTTTTGTCATTTATATGTATGTGCATTTACGTATGTATGTATATGTGTTCAGAGGGATTTAGGTGTTCTTGTGAGTAGTAATCTTGATAGTGATCATCTTTGATCCTGCTCCTGTGTTTGTTCTCTGAATAAAGAGCTCACTACTCTATCTTGTGTTGGTTCCCCTTATATCCCTGACTGTTTTTAAATCAAATAGCCAGCTAGGATAATGATGGCTCAAAATTTTGTATGCAAAAACATAGCATAGGCGACCTTGTTTTCTGCCCGAAGCCACCCAAGTTTTTTGAGAGCTGGTGTGATGTGGTCATATTATCTTATTCCTCCCAGAGCAACTCGAGCTTCAAAATTAATAAGCTTCTGTATTCTGTTTATCTGAGTCTTAGTGGTAGCTCCCCAAACAGTTGTGCAGTGATTAATGTGACTTAGGGCTAGAGATTCAACAACAGATATTCGAGTGATAGTCTCAAAATTGTCTTTTATACGTGATAAGTACATTAATGTTCCTGTAACCTTTTTGCATACTTTTATTTGTATGGGAATCAAACAACATGTAGTTATCAAAGTGAATTCCTAGATTTTTTACTGTTTTGCTAGGTGTAATGATATTGCCTCAAAAATTAATTGTTGTGTTTTCTGAAATTTGTGCTATATGGAACCTTGAGCCAATAAACATGCATTGTTTTTACTTTCGTTAATTAACAGCCCAATCTCTTGAAAATAGGTTTTAATTTTTTACAGAGTGTTGTCTGCTCTTAAGGTTAGCTCTGGGAGATTATTAATATCACCACTAAGGACTAGTTGAGCTTCGTCTGCATATTGCTTGAGTAGACGGAAATGAAGGAAGATAGATCATAGGAAGAAGTACTGATCCTTGTGGAAGACCAAATGATAATTTTTTTGGCATAGAGATAATGCTGTTAAAACGGATAGACTGTTTGCGTTTAGATGGATACTCTCTAAACCACCTCGGGTCAATATTTAGGTAGTATATTTACTAATAAGAATTTCATGGTTTACACTGTCGAAGGCTCTTGATAAGTCTAATAATACAAGCAGAGAGATTTTTTTCATATCTATATTATTATAGATGCTTTTCGTAGCTTTGAGCAGTGCAGTTTCCGTAGAAAGTTTCGGTCTGAAACCATGTTGGTTAATAGCTAATAGTCTATTTGACTCTAAATATGACATAAGTTGGCATGCAACATATTTTTCTAATATTTTAGAGAAAATGGGTAGCAGGGAAATGGAACAATAGTTCGTCACATCTTCTTTGTCCTACTTTTTATACAGAGGTATTACATGTGATTTTTTTCCAAGAGTCAGGAAACCTTTTAGTAATAATGGAAGTGTTCATAATAGCTAGAATATAAGATACAATTATGGGTAGAGCATCTTTGAAGAATTGAAATGGTATGCCATCTGGACCATAAGAGTCGGAGTTTCTTAGGCTCTTTATGGCAAGAATTAGGGTAGCACAATCGACAGGATTTATCTTGAAGTACTCTCTTGTGTTTACATTGGTGGTGTTTACATTGGAAGAATTGGCATTTAAGTAATTACTCATGTTCACTAAGTTGATGTGTTCTTGTGTTTTCTCATATGTATTTTTTCCAACGTTAGCAAAATAGTTTTTAAAGTTTTCCGCTTTGTCTTTCAACTCCGTAATAGTTTCATAACTTTCTGAGGTAGTCTTTCCATTTGGTATCATGCTTTTTATCACTTTCCATGTTGCCACTGCATCATGTCTAGAATCATTAAATTGTTTTCTGTAAAAGTCTGTTTTACTTATATCGATGAGGGATCTGACACATTTCTTTTCTACTTTATAACGTTCACAGAGAGAGAGAGAGAGAGAGAGAGAGAGAGAGAGAGAGAGAGAGAGAGAGAGAGAGAGAGAGAGAGAGAGAGAGAGAGAGAGAGAGAGAGAGAGAGAGAGAGAGAGAATCCCCATCGTGTCAGTATATTGCAGTATTTTCCATTAGAGAGAAAAGGATGGTGGGCGAGAGAGAGTTCCGGAGTGGTGGTCATCCCCTTAAGAGCGAATTCATTCAATCTTTCCGGACGGTATCATGGCTTCTCTGACAAGCTTCAGGAAGCGAAGCAATTGACTGGTCAGGATTCTTATGGTTGGACAGAGGATTTCGCATTTTCACTATTTGTATCTATATCTATCTATCTATCTATCTATCTATCTATCTATCTATATATATATATATATATATATATATATAATATATATATATATATATATATATATAATATATATATATATATATATATATATTCCTTAAGGGAAAGACTGCCCATAGTAGCTGCGTTCGTCGGGTGAAGAGGATGATAGATAGATAGATAGATAAATAGATAGATAGATAGATGGATAGATATATAGATAGATAGATAGATAGATAGATTCGTGTATCAAAACTTGAAGCCAGGATTGGCCTAAAAAGCCACTAGTGGATAACTAATTCATCGGAAACGCAACCAAGTGACGACCCACGAACGAAGAGAAGAATATTTGTATTTCTCGCGCTTTTCCTGCAGGATATATGAAGGACTTCGATGAACACAGTTCAAAAACAAAATCCAAGAAATTATAACGTTAAGATGTTGGTATGATCTCACAAAAGGTTCTTGCTGGTTATAAGGCATTGTATACTTTAAAGTTCAATTCCATATATAATTTTTCTCGTTATTTCTTGCTTTTTTCTATTGAAGACATGAAGAACTTCGATGAACACAAGAAAAATAAACCAAATAATCACAAAGAAAGTGTCCCGGCGATTGTCCAAATGCTGTTGCATGGATTAATGGCATCGTATATTTTAAATTTCACTTCTCTTAATATCCTGTTTTACTTTTCACTCGCTGCGTTTCTCGGCAGGAGTTATGAAGGAATTCAGTGGACACGAAGCCAACATAAACCACTGTAAACGTCACTATATGTTATTCCTTTTCATTTCTTACATCCTTTTACTAGAAAAAAACACAAAGACTAGAGATGAACTCACGACCTTCTAGGTTGGAGGTGGGAACGAAAGCGTTTATGGAGAGCAGAACAATGTCATACCATAATCCTCTTGTAATCACCCACAAAACAAGATGATTAACCATTGCAACGTTGATTCTATGTTTAGAGGTATAATTGGAAGGTGAATATAGGGATTAGTAAAGGGATTACATCTGTGTATATGTTTGTTGAAGCTTGAAGACTATTTCGTGGAATTTCCTTTTATTATAAGCAAAACGCATCGGGATGGCCACAATTGAAGCAAAATTAAAAAAAATTGGAACCTAACAGTTTCATCGTACTCTGCGAATCCTAAAGAGTGATATCAATAATAATAATAATAATAATAATAATAATAATAATAATAATAATATAATAATAATAGTTTTTCTGAATTTCTCTAAAATTCACAATATGCATATACATAAGCTTAGAGAGGCTTATGCATGTGTGTGATTACCTAATTGTGATTACCTAATTGTGTTTACGGGAAAGAGCCCAAAGCTCGTATCTTCCCGTCTCCTGATCGCTTCCATTTTAGACTTAGTGATACTTATCATACCTGTCCTTAAAACTATGGATTGAGATAGCATTAACTACCTCCTCGCTTAGCCAATTCCAATGATCAACTACTCTTACACTGAAAAAGTATTTCCTTACATCCTGCAAAGAAGTTTTCTTACGAAGCTTCAAACTATGACCTCTAGTTCTAGAGCCAGCCATATCAAAATATCGATCCCTATCCACTCTATCATAACCATGAAGGAATTTAAAGACTGTCACCATATCCCCCCTCACTCTTCTAGCTTCGAGTGATGGTAAGTCTAATTCCCTCAGCCTCTCATCATAACTGAGATTGCGTATTTCTGGCACCAGTTTCGTGGCATGTCTTTGAACTTTTTCAAGCTTAGCTATGTGCTTTTTCAAGTGCGGATTCCAAAAGGGGGCTGCATATTCGAGTTTTGGCCTCACATATGTTACATAAATATTTCTGAACATTTCCTTGTCCATGTGCCTGAAGGCTACCCTTACATTTGATAAGAATGCATATGCTGCCCTTACTATGCCATTTATATGTATTTTTGGAGACAAATCTGCCAGTATGTTTACTCCTAGATCTCTCTCATTTTCTGTGTGTGTGTGTGTGTGTGTGTGTATATATATATATATATATATATATATATATATATATATATATATATATATATATATATATATATATTTACATATATGCGTGTGTGTGTGTGTGTCTGTATGTGCCAAGGCGAATATTGCAATTTCCATATGTATGTATATACGTATTCTAAGTACATGATTGAAATGCAATGTCAGTTAACATTAACATATGTTATATGACTTTCGCTTTGTTTACGCGGACATACCATTTAGTATTTGGTTACAACTCGACAGATTATATAAACAGGAATATATCGATAACATGAAGGTAATACGAATTAAATTAAATTAATATCTTTATTTCCATAATATATATATATATATATATATATATATATATATATAAATATATATATAAATATATATATAATATATATATATATATATATATATATATATATATATATATATATATATATATATATATATATATATATATATATATATATAAAGACCAATAAGCTCAAAATCACACAAAACAAACAGAAGAAATGACAGAATTAACGGATAAAAGATTATATATATATATATATATATATATATATATATATATATATATATATATATATATATATATATATATATATATATATATATATATATACTCACAAACGTGCACATGCGCATACGTAAACATATACATAAGATCATAAGAAAAGAGGACTCTGCAACTTGCCTACTGGCATACACGAGGCAGCTCCAATTTTGACTGATGATCTCAGCATGTCAAACATTTCTATTCTACTCTATTTTTCTTTTATTTTTATTTTTTTATGATTCTTCAAACGCCCTCAGTACTGCTAGCCTTCATTGGGATCGTTGTGCACTAGTGTTAGTCCTCCTTACCAACTTTTCGCCACAGCTACAGGGGGATCGTGTTACACCCTCCTGCCCTAACTGTATCCGCAGTCAGAGGCTCAGGTGTAGGTGCTGGGGTCGCTAAGCATAAAGCACTAACCAATGCATACCCACCCTTCCTCTGTCATATGCCTGTCTAGCCTACATTTGAAGATGTCTAAGGTACTGGCATTTATTATACTACTAGAAAGCCTGATCCATGTATTAGCTACTCTATTACCAAACCAATTTTTACCAGTTTCCATTCTGAACCTAAATTTATCAAGTTAAACCCATTATTTTGAGTTCTGGTTTAATCATGAATTTTTTAAACTTTATTAATATCACCCTTGTTAATCCCTTTAAACCATTTATACACCTCTATCATTTTCTCCTTAACTCTGCGCCTCTCTAGAGAGAGCAGATTAAGTTTTTTTTTTAGCCTGATAGATTTCTGATATTGTGTATCATCTTGGTCATTGTTCGCTGCACTCTCTCCAAGGATTCAATTTCCATTCTATAATAGGGTGACCAGAATTGCACAGCATAATCTAAATGGGGCCTAACTAATGCAAGATAGAACTGTAGAATAACCTTTTCCGTCTTATTGCTAACACTTCTTGAGATAATTCCTAAAATTCTGTTAGCTTTATTTCTGACCGTAGTACATTGCTCTCTTGGCTTAAAGGGCCAACACTCTGGAGCAATATTCCAGAGCATCTTAATAATTCATCCTCCTTCGCAGCTTTCAAAGGCAAATTATATAGTTTTCTTTTGGACAAATAGTTGCTGCTCATACATTAATGAAACTTAATGATTTAATGCAATTTCCCTTAACACTAACATCTCTATATGTAAACTGATATCGCCTTGTCTGTTCTTTAAGTTAAGAACTAATTATTCTCATTATAAGGAATACAAATATGGTGATGATGCCTATAATAATGTTCCTGTATCGAACATTATTATTACTACTTTATTATTAACACTATTGTTAACATTTTTATTACAGTATTATTATTTTCTAGGAAAATTATATTTACTTTAACTGTAAGTATTACCCTCTTACTTATTAGTTCAATTGCATGTCTACTTATAAGTTACTCTTAAATTGTATAAGAATAGCCATTGTAAAAAAATGGGAATAAATGTTTGCTTGATTGTTTGTTTGCTCTTTCTGCCTCAATAGCTGTCCATTAAAGAACAGGAGAGCCTTCTATTCAGTCTTGCACATTATTTGGTGGTACATGTCTTCTTTCTTTTTTCGCTACGACTACTACTACTACTACAAGTACGTTTTTATCAATGGAGCTACCTATTCCTTACTCTCTTTTCTTGTTTATTCATTTATTAAGCTTTTTCATTCAACCATATTGCCTAAGTTCATATTCCAGAACTGCAACCTCAAAGTCTAGATACTTTACATTCTCTCCTCTGGTGTTTGACTTTGTCTCAAACAGACAAAGCCGTTTAGCCTCTAAGAAAGAGCAAAAGATTCAACATCCAAATCGATCACTATAGAAACCCTTGTTGGTTTTTTTATTTTCCTTTACAGAGATTTCGACAAGTGTTGATTAGAAGATTTTGGCTTTGGAATGGATTCACCCACACGATGTTGTAACACATAAGGACGTTAATGATCCTTGTCCAATATAAAACCCCGCCCTATTGGTCCTCTATGACCCTCTCCACCCACACCCATCCGTGGGTGGAGAATGTTTGTGATTCGACCAAGGTAATTACGCAACGTCTTATGTGTCACAATTAGTCCCCATTAGAAAGAGGGTGGACGAAGACATGTTAGAGCTGAGGGGATAAGACGACTTTCCCATCCTGACCCCCTGCTGTGAAATCAAACTCGCGTCAGTCACTTCGCGACTCGTGAACTCTACCATTGTACTACATTGGCCCTCTGTGATTCGTTCAGAGTAATGTTCTTTAATTATTTTTCTTTTTTCTTTCTCATTCTTATTGTGGACAGTTTCAAACGCTTTATGGAAAAAGGAAAGTTTGTCTAAAATTCTAAAATCAAAGAAGTCTTAGCGGAATCGTCCCCGCAGCCTTTTGTCTCAAAAGACGAGCATAACCCCAAAACACTTTCTTTTTTATTGTGACACCAGGACTGGCTAAAAAAAAAAAATCTCCCCTCATCGAACCTGGGCACGAAGAAAACATAAAGTAAAGAGAAACAGAGATGGGGCGTTTTGTGACTTGTCAGATGTGAAGCGATAATAAGAGATGTGTAACGAATATTCAAGAATATTCGGCGTTGATGTAGGCATAGAAAAAAAAAACCGTAACTGAAGGAAGACAATATCAAACTGTCCTGGACAGTCCTATTTCAATCCAAAAGACCCTTCAGCTGTTGTATCACAACGGGCGACTGTTGTTGTATCACAACGGGCGACTGGTGCTATGGGCCAGCCTACTACATATAGTTAAAATACTTTCAATTAGTATATCAGTTATTCCCTCGAAAACTGAGTCTTAAATATATTATTCCTAGGTCATCTCCTTGGACTTCGCTGGTGTGTCTAGCTCAGTACTATCTATCTACCTTGGCTGTCTCCCCCAATTGGGGGTAGGCGATATCAAAAAGAAACAAGAAAGGGATTACTTTGCTCTATGGGCAATGACGAGGGAGCTAGTGACCGCTCCTAGGGTTGCCAGATGGCCGTTTTTGCGGCCAGATTCATTAAATTTGGCCGTATACAATAATGACTGGCCGTAAATAAACTAGACTTCCACGGCCAAACCATTAGGTCGAATTTTATTTTAAGATTACTTTATACCATATTAAAATAAGTACAGAATATATATGAATTATTTTTTCTCACTTTATTTCTTTCATAATTCCTTTTGACCTATCTACTCACCCATCGGTCAGTGGCAAGAGCAAATGAAGGTGAAAAGCTCTTATCTTTTCTCAGGAAGCAGGCAGCGACCTTTAATGTTTATTTTCAGAGCAATAATCCTTAGCGCGGTCTCTGACCTTTGATCGGCAACGACAAAGGTCTAAGAGACTGCGCTTATCGAGGAAGGATTAATGGCAATAAGATCTTCAGTAGCAGGGATGATTTCCGGTACAATTATTAACTCTCAGGCCTATAAAAGTCGACATGACCCAAACATTTAATGTGCCTATAGCATATCATTCCTACTACCCCTACCAACGGAGCTAACAAAGGGTGGGCACACAACGAATTACAACTTAATGAACAACGACGACTTTTTTCCAGCATTAAAGGACAGAGCTTTTCCAGCAAATATGACCGGCATAACGACAGCTAATGCATTTATCTTTTTGTTTTCGGAATCACCTTTGATACCGCTGTCAAACTCCACAAGGGCATCCCTGACTTCCAGCACAAATGAAGACGAAGAAACGGAAAAGTCCGAGGACCTTGTTCCAGAGAGTAAGGATTCGCAAAATTAGATACTTCAAACGACTGACTCACTGGAAGGAAGTTCTTCAAGTCTTCCAGCGCCTTTGATCTCCTCACTGACTAAATCACCAGAACTAGATTCTTCAGAGATAAACAACGTAGGACCAAAGAAAACTGAAAATGACATTGCACAAGTACAAATAATGACTGTACCAATAAAATCTGATACAGGGATCGATTCTTTGTCACCAACAAAAGGGGAGACAGATTACCCTCATATCCAAAAACACTTTCTCACATCAGAATATCTTTCTCAACTTATCTCCCTTTCTGGCACTCCAGAAGGGTTGATAAGGTCACTTTCTGATGAATATTTGCCACTTCTCAATAAATTCTCACTTACACTATATATATATATATATATATATATATATATATATATATATATATATATATATATATATATATATATATATATATAATATATATATATATACACACTATTTCATGAAATAGTGATGATTTATAATTATCCTACAAAAGCAGAAAACTGCATTATTATTATTTCTATTATTATTATTATTATTATTATTATTATTATTATTATCATCATCATCATCATCATCATCATCATCATCATCATCATCATCATCATCATCATTATTATTATTATTATTATTATTATTATCATCATTATTATTATTATTATTATCATCATCATCATTATTGTTAAACAGCAAATTGTACGATTAAATTTGGAAATCCAAATAGCAAAATTGCAAGCTTACAACTCAAATATATTCTAAGTTCCAATAAATTAATAGTAATCGAAACAGTTCACTTCAGTTTTATGTTGAACTCCATCGTGACAAGGTAAGGGATATTGAAAAGTTCCTAGTACATACTTACGTTAATTTTTCAGAAATTCCCCGCTTCAGTATTAAAATCTTTTTTCCAATTTGAAAGACTAGGAAAAATGGCTAAATATTTCCCGTTTTATTATGAATTTGAAGCTTCACTTTATAACTTGGTAGCAATCTGATATATATATATATATATATATATATATATATATATATATATATATATATATATATATATATATATATATATATATATATATATATATATATAATATATATATATAAGCTTTGAGAAATATAAAGATATCAATAGAGATCATAATGGCATAAATTGTAGAATAATTTATTTGCATTAGATTAGTTTTCATTCAAACGAAAGCATATATTCTGGTTATTGACAGTTATGTGTACAGGTCAAATGACTATGCATTATTTGCAGGGTTAAAATTCTTTTAATTTACGTGCCGGGCTAATTTAAAATTATATTCTTACCGTACATATTTCCATTCTAATGAATTTGACCGTAGACAAAAAACAAAAACAAAAAAAGTTGGCCGGATTTGGCCGTGAAATGCACAGAATTTGGTCGTGAGGTGTCTCTGCCATATGGCAACCCTGAGGTCTCGTCATTGCCCATAGAGCAAAGAACTAAATATGGATATTACTCTTTTATCTTGTTAATTAACAGAGTACTTTGTGTTTCTGATCAGGAAGTTTGAGAATCTGTTTGCTGCTGACGTTGTGTCTTCCTGAGAGCACCAGATGTGATTATAACTCTCTCATCCTATTAGTTAAAAAAGTACTTTGGTTTATATATTCACTAGACGCAAAGGCTAGAAATTAAATGTGTAAGTGAGAGAGAGAGAGAGAGAGAGAGAGAGAGAGAGAGAGAGAGAGAGAGAGAGAGAGAGAGAGAGAGAGAGAGAGAGAGGAGAGAGAGAGATACCTTATGGGTAAATCGCGTGAATGAACTTTCCCAGAAAGATCTTTTTGAGAGGATGTAGAGCGTATAATTAATTGATCTTCTTTGCCACGAGTGATGCTCCCTCACTCACTCATTCACTCATTCACTGAATAAGAAGAAAGATCGATAGAGCCACGATATGGAGTGACGTCGTACAGTGTTTGTTTTATGAATAGTAGACTTTTATAACAGTTTATTCACCTCTAAATAGATTTTCTTAACGTTTTATTATTCATAAATTCCAGTTATGGGAGTGTCCACAGAAGGGTTGGAGCTGGGTAATCAAAGCTTGATGCCACTCCTAGCGCCCCACTGTGGGCTCAAGCGTGGGTTTGTAGCTTCCGAAATTGAGTGCCCTACAACAGCGCTTCCCCACCTCTAGAATTTAGAGCGCAAAAATACATAAGAACATAAGAACATAAGAATAGAGGACACTGCAACATGCCTACTGGCACACACGAGGCAGCTCCATTTTTGAAATGTATTTTCAGCATGTCTAACCTATTCTATTCTACTCTAATTATTTATTCTATTTTTCTGTTTATGATTTTTCTAATAAGCACTAACCTATTCATACATAAGAACATAAGAATAGAGGACACTGCAACATGCCTACTGGCACACACGAGGCAGCTCCATTTTTGAATTGTATTTTCAGCATGTCTAACCTATTCTATTCTACTCTACTTATTTATTCTATTTTTCTTTTTATGATTTTTCTAATAAGCACTAACCTATTCATACCCACCCTACCTCTGTCATATGTCTATCTAATCTACATTTGAAGGTGTCTAAGGTATTGGCATTTACTATCCTACTAGGAAGCTTGTTCCATGCATCAGCTACTCTATTACCAAACCAATTTTTACCAATTTCCCTTCTGAACCTAAATTTATCAAGCTTAAATCCATTATTACGAGTTCTGGTTTGATCATGAATTTTTAAAACTTTATTAATATCTCCCTTGTTAATCCCTTTAAACCATTTATACACTTCAGTCATATCCCCCCTAACTCTTCGCCTCTCTAGAGAATGTAGATTTAGTTTTTTTAATCTGTCCTCATATGGTAGATTTCTGATATTGTGTATCATCTTGGTCATTCTTCGCTGCACTCTCTCCAAGGATTCAATTTCCATCCTATAATAGGGTGACCAGAATTGCACAGCATAATCTAAATGGGGTTGTGACTTGCATGTGAAAAATTGTATAATAATGGATAAAGAGTTTCTGTCAACTTAGAAGAATTATTGAGTACAATAGTAAACCCCTCGGTTGTAAAGTGAATATATTTCTTGGTTTCTACCCAGGAGGTACTGAGATCATATCCCCAAAGTGGATTGAATAGCTTTGGAAGTTAATAAATTTCCCTTCCAAAGCTGATGGACGTATGCTGCAAAGCTCATCATTTTGGTTTTAAGGCTAATAACTTAGTTAAAATTCTCAAAGAGTTTATCAATATTTAGTTGATAATAATTCTAGTTTCCAAAGTCAAAAATTCAGCCAGATTTTAAGACAAGTGTCTCACGATATTTGAACTTTGATGATATTAATTTCCGAAGCTTAAAATTTTCCGTCAGGGTGTAGTCACCGTGGCTTAAGCGGTAGCGTCCGCGACTCTGAGGCGTCAGGTCGAGGGTTCGCTCCCCATGACGGTCTGAGGTTAGCAAAGGCATGCACTCAGGGTAACGATTACACCTGCCAAAACAAGCCCTTCTCAAGAAGGCAACCGTCCTAGCCCTTAGGTAGAAAAGGGAGTCCGTGACGTAAAACTGGAACTTAAAGTATTCAGTCAAAATTATGAAAAATGTGTTTTGCTACATTGAATGCCAAAGAATTTGGTTTACCAAAACCTGAGAGAATAGTTTAAGTGTTGAAAGGCGAATGGAGTAATATTTAACTATTAATGATATTCGCTTTCAAGGCCGAGTCGTTTGGTCGAGTCATTGTGAATTCACAACTTGTGCACCGCTATGACGTTGGGTTTGATGCATAGGGAATGGCAAAAATATTATTCATCTCTCTCTCTCTCTCTCTCTCTCTCTCTCTCTCTCTCTCTCTCTCTCTCTCTCTCTCTCTCTCTCTCTCTCTCTCTCTCTCTCTCTCTCTCTCTCTCTCTCTCTCTCTCTCTCACACACACACACACACACACACACACACACACACACACACTCCCATACATTCCATATATTGTGGTATGCATATCTTAACCATATGTTAACATAAGATATATATATTTTTTTTTTTTGAAGCCAGGTATCTCCTCGTAATATATGAATAGTCGGTACATTGAAACATTATGCATAGATAACCAATAACTTGACCGTATTTTTTTTTCTATAACACAACGTTTAGATATTTATAAATGGTCAGTGTAAACCGCTTTTCAATACAAGTATGCATATATATATATATATATATATATATATATATATATATATATATATATATATATATATATATATATATATATATATATATATATATATATTTAAAATATTCTATCAGTAAACATATATGTATGTATATGTTTTTGTGCGTGCTTATGTGTTTCAAATAAATATTATTACTAGGTTAATAAATACTAAGTCAAGAGTAAATGTAGTGACATGTTCTTCAAACGCTTTCGTCCTTTTCAGCTCATTTTCAGTAACAAATTTATATTACATAAGAACATAAGAATAGAGGACACTGCAACATGCCTACTGGCACACACGAGGCAGCTCCATTTTTGAATTGTATTTTCAGCATGTCTAACCTATTCTATTCTACTCTACTTATTTATTCTGTTTTTCTTTTTATGATTTTTCTAATAAGCACTAACCTATTCATACCCACCCTACCTCTGTCATATGTCTATCTAATCTACATTTGAAGGTGTCTAAGGTATTGGCATTTACTATCATACTAGGAAGCTTGTTCCATGCATCAGCTACTCTATTACCAAACCAATTTTTACCAATTTCCCTTCTGAACCTAAATTTATCAAGCTTAAATCCATTATTACGAGTTCTGGTTTGATCATGAATTTTTAAAACTTTATTAATATCTCCCTTGTTAATCCCTTTAAACCATTTATACACTTCAATCATATCCCCCCTAACTCTTCGCCTCTCTAGAGAATGTAGATTAAGTTTTTTTAATCTGTCCTCATATGGTAGATTTCTGATATTGTGTATCATCTTGGTCATTCTTCGTTGCACTCTCTCCAAGGATTCAATTTCCATTCTATAATAGGGTGACCAGAATTGCACAGCATAATCTAAATGGGGCCTAACTAATGCAAGATAGAGCTGCAAAATAACTTTTTCCGTCCTATTGCTGACGCTTCTTGAGATAAATCCTAAAATTCTGTTTGCTTTATTTCTGACTGCTGTGCATTGCTCTCTTGGCTTAAGACTACTACTCACAAATCCTTTATCATGCAATCATCTTTTAAACCAATAAAATAAATAAACACATATGCCTGTCTAACCTACATTTGAAGGAAATCTAATATTACACAAATAATAATAATAATAATAATAATAATAATAATAATAGTAATAATAATCATAATAATAATAATAATAATAATAAATATTATTATTATTATTATTATTATTATTATTATTATTATTATTATTATTATTTTATTATTATTATTATTATTATTATTATTATTATTATTATTATTATTATTATAACTTCAACGGTGAAGACAAGACCAACGATAAAGAGAAAAAAATACCGTTTCTTTCGTTCACCAGGAATTATGAACATATATCACTATTAACTCCAAAGTAGTGAAATATATTCTTGGGAACACACCATCACCATTTTTCTCTTCACTCAATATTCTTAAAGAACATTTGTCTCTCTCTCTCTCTCTCTCTCTCTCTCTCTCTCTCTCTCTCTCTCTCTCTCTCTCTCTCTCTCTCTCTCTCTCTCTCTCTCTCTCTCTCTCTCTCTCTCTCTCTCTCTCTCTTTCATGGCGACATGGAATTCCAATACGTTTAAAAACTGAACGAAAGAGGGCTTGAAAATACTTCTACTACAACTACTACTACTACTACTACTACTACTACTACTACTACTACTACTCCTACCCTCTTTATATTATCTTCTCCCTCTCCACTTTTCTTCTTCTTCTTCTTCTTTTTCTTCTTCTTCTTCTTCTTCTTCTTCTTCTTCTTCTTCTTCTTCTTCTTCTTCTTCTCCATGGTCACCATTTATCATGGTCACATATACGTTTTAAAAGGATTTCATTGTTAGAGGAGAAGAAAAATTATAACACAATGAAAAAAGAAATCTGCGTATGATGGTTACTTGATTATATTTAGTGTTATACTACAGCAAGTACTTTCTAGAGGAGGAGGAAGAGGACGAGGAGGAGGAGACATTAAATCAGCCATTAACATACGATCACATCATATCATTATTAGTATTTGACATTCACGAGAAAACGTGTGTGTCTCCTTCCACTCTCCAGAAGCAACTGACTTCGAGACTATAAATAAAAGACCTTCTATAAGTCTTCACAGGAACACATCCATTTCCTGAGTGATAGATAAGGGTACGAAAAATAGATAATATATATATATATATATATATATATATATATATATATATATATATATATATATATATATATATATATATATATATGATTCGGTATTACGTCTCGAACTCCCTTTTCTACTAAGGGCTAGGACGGTTGCCTTCTTGCGAAGAACTTGTTTTGGCAAATGTAATCGTTACCCTGAGTGTATACCCTTACTAACCTCAGTCCGTGACGAGGCACGAACCCTCGACCTGCCGACACAGAGTCCCGGACGCTACCATTTAGCCACGGAGACCATATATATATATATATATATATATATATATATATATATATATATATATATATATATAT
>JAXCGZ010007761.1:30000-37500 GCA_037179515.1 Halocaridina rubra
TTTTTTTACTGCTTACCGAGGTGGTACAGTGGTCAGCGCACTCGACTTGGGAAGTGACTAATGCGGGTTCGAGCCTGCTGCTGTGCGCTAGGAAGGGAATTCAATTTTAAGACTATAGCTCCAATCTGTCTGCGTCCACTCTTATTCAAATGGACTAATTGCGACACAAAACTGTGCATTATATTATATATGAGAGTCATAAAATCTCAGTATATGGAGGCATCGACTTTTATGACACACAGGGGAACACGAAGGCAGTATTCTTTTCCCTTACTCCGGAAGAAGAGAAGAAACTTAATTTCTTTTAGAGTACTGAAGACGTTTGATGCAAATTTATTTGTAAACGCGTTATTTGTCACAGTAAGTCCCCATGCGAATGGGGGTGGACTTATTTGGGAGCTGAGAGATTAGAACTGAATTCCCTTCCTAATGCCCCACGGTGGGCTAGACCCCTCGTTACTCGCTTTCCGACTCGCGTGCTATACCAACGAGTTTCAGAGCCCCGTGGAAATATATATGTAATAACGCATATTTGATAATATAATAAATGTTGTTGGAGCATAAAAAGGTTTCAAAAAAGGGAAATGAATCGATATTCTTATAAGACTGCGTTGAAAAACATACTGAAAATAAATATAATAGGTAGCTTTAGACAAACTTCATACCTGACCTGGTCTTTCAAAGATACTATTGAATGAAAAGCAATCTTAGAGATAACTAGATTCTCTCTCTCTCTCTCTCTCTCTCTCTCTCTCTCTCTCTCTCCTCTCTCTCTCTCTCTCTCTCTCTTTCTATATATATATATATATATATATATATATATATATATATATATATATATCTTTCATTATTTTATGGCGTAACTTAATATTGAATTACTAGCGAATATTTCTCCTGTTCCTTCCAATTTGGGTTATATTTTAATTGAGTATTTATTAATTTAATTTGCTACATACAAAGCTAACTGGTAATAAAACAATATATATATATATATATATATAATATATATATATATATATATATATATATATATATATATATATATATATATATATATATATATTATATATATCAACACTGAACTGTTAACATACAGTCTAAAATGGAAGGAAAAAGTCCATATTTCAAATATATCTCGTTGTTTTCTATAATGGTTTTTTTCCTAATATATATATATATATATATATATATATATATATATATATATATATATATATATATATATATATATATATATATATATATATATATATGAAGCAAAAAAAAAGGCCCATAAATAAAACACAAAAAGAAGCGAAGATGTACTATATATTACGACTGGACTCCAGTCCTCTTCAGGTACAAATGAATTGATAAATACAGAGCTGTGGATAAAGGTGAGGAGAGATGCTAGCTATGATTCCCAGGAGGATTCACGATGGGATTATCCTCAAACCTCAGGTCAGGTGGACGGTCATTTGGCATAATCTTCTTAATGAGGTCTTTTAATAATGCTTCATCCACAACGTCAGATCTCCACTGTCCATTTGATAAATTTAATGTTTCGGATTTTTCTATAATGGCTGCTTCAAGTATCTTTCTCCTATATTGGCAATTACTCTTATATAGCAATGAGGACTCACTCCAATTAATAGGGTGCCCAGTATCTCGCATATGCACAAATAAAGCAGAACTTTCAACGCCATATCTTACTGCTCTTTTATGCTCGGAAATTCTCTGGCCTAGTGAACGACCAGTTTGACCTATGTAGGATTTTTCGCAGGAACAGCAATCAATTTTATAAATCCCTGCTTCTAAAGCTTTTTTATTTTGATATACGTTAATTAGTGAAGAACCAATTGTTTTGGGATAATTAAATATGAAAGGATTACTTCTGCCTAATTTATCACTAAGAATTTTAATATTTTCTAAATAGGGAATTTTAATTGTATTAGTAAAGTTTATTTTTGGCTGTTCTGTCGGCTCATTATAAAATATTTTGTTTGCTTTGTTAATTGCTTTTTCGATTACATACGCGGGATACATGAGACTTTCTAATTGTTGGCGGATTAATTTGAATTCATATTTTAAATGATGAGTGGAACACACTCTAAGACCTCTTAGGAAAAGATTGCATGCAACACCAGTTTTTACAGACAAAGAATGATAGCTTAGAAAGTGTATATAAGAGACAGAGAAAGTTTTCTTCCTATAGACAGTAAATGAGTATTTATTGGGTTCTCTAATAACTAAGACATCCAGAAATGGTAGCTGGCCCTCCGATTCCCATTCGGTTTTAAACTTGATGCTAGGGACTAAATCATTAAGTTTATTAAAAAATGTGTCAAATTCTCCCCAACGGGAGTCCCAATATGAAAATATATCATCTACATATCGCAACCATATCATTTCTTTGGGCTTAATACTGACTAGAATCTCTGTCTCAAAAAACTCCATATACAAGTTAGCCAGAAGGGGGGACAGGGGGCTTCCCATACTACAACCAAATTTTTGCTTGTAAAAACTACCATTAAAGGAAAATACATTATTAGTGACGCATAACTTAAGTAAATCCATGGTTTTTTCAAGACCTAGTGGAAAATGCTCGGCAAAGGGAATCAGTTTAACGCTAAGGAACTGTAAAACATTATCTACTGGAACTTTAGTGAACAGAGATTCTACGTCTAAACTAAGGAGCTTTACATTACTTAAGGGAATATTTGAGTTGTTAAATTTTTTAATAAAATCTTCAGAATGTTTAAGATGAGATGAAGAAAATGAACCCAAGAAGGGGGAAAGCAGACTTGCCAGCCACTTGGAAATCTTATATATGAAAGAACCCTTGCATGATATTATAGGGCGTAAAGGAATGCCATCTTTGTGAGTTTTAGGAAGACCATAGAAGTAGGGAAGGGAGGGATTGGTGACTTTATATGATTCAAGCAATTCAATATTCTTCTTGTTTTTACCAATTTTGCGAACGGATTTATAGAAATCTGCAGATATGGTGCTCAGGGGATCTTTAACTAATTTCTCATAGGTGTTTTCATCATTAAGAAGTTCCATGGCTTTATGAATATATGAATCCTTATCAAGAAGAATAATTTTTCCGTCTTTGTCCGATTTGGTTATGATAACATTCTCAAGTTTGCGCAATGACTCAATAGCGATCAGAAATCTTCTAGGAAGTGGACATTTTGATTTATTTTGTTCTAATAATGTATTCAGAAGAGTCCCCTTGAGACACATTTCATTCTTTTGGAAGTTCTGGTTAGAGAAAAATTTATCAAAACCTACTATGAAATCTATATTATTCGTTTGGTCAGGTTTGAGAGCAAAGGATAAACCAAGATTCAGTACATGATGTTGATTAACGGTAAGGGGTTGTGACGATAGGTTCATAACATTATTATGAGTTATTAGATTATTCCAAGTACTACTGTTAATAAGTTTCTGTAATTTCCTGTTTAGGATATTGGAGTGAGTCACATTACTACAAATGGCATTGCTCAAACCTGACCAAACGAATAATATAGATTTCATAGTAGGTTTTGATAAATTTTTCTCTAACCAGAACTTCCAAAAGAATGAAATGTGTCTCAAGGGGACTCTTCTGAATACATTATTAGAACAAAATAAATCAAAATGTCCACTTCCTAGAAGATTTCTGATCGCTATTGAGTCATTGCGCAAACTTGAGAATGTTATCATAACCAAATCGGACAAAGACGGAAAAATTATTCTTCTTGATAAGGATTCATATATTCATAAAGCCATGGAACTTCTTAATGATGAAAACACCTATGAGAAATTAGTTAAAGATCCCCTGAGCACCATATCTGCAGATTTCTATAAATCCGTTCGCAAAATTGGTAAAAACAAGAAGAATATTGAATTGCTTGAATCATATAAAGTCACCAATCCCTCCCTTCCCTACTTCTATGGTCTTCCTAAAACTCACAAAGATGGCATTCCTTTACGCCCTATAATATCATGCAAGGGTTCTTTCATATATAAGATTTCCAAGTGGCTGGCAAGTCTGCTTTCCCCCTTCTTGGGTTCATTTTCTTCATCTCATCTTAAACATTCTGAAGATTTTATTAAAAAATTTAACAACTCAAATATTCCCTTAAGTAATGTAAAGCTCCTTAGTTTAGACGTAGAATCTCTGTTCACTAAAGTTCCAGTAGATAATGTTTTACAGTTCCTTAGCGTTAAACTGATTCCCTTTGCCGAGCATTTTCCACTAGGTCTTGAAAAAACCATGGATTTACTTAAGTTATGCGTCACTAATAATGTATTTTCCTTTAATGGTAGTTTTTACAAGCAAAAATTTGGTTGTAGTATGGGAAGCCCCCTGTCCCCCCTTCTGGCTAACTTGTATATGGAGTTTTTTGAGACAGAGATTCTAGTCAGTATTAAGCCCAAAGAAATGATATGGTTGCGATATGTAGATGATATATTTTCATATTGGGACTCCCGTTGGGGAGAATTTGACACATTTTTTAATAAACTTAATGATTTAGTCCCTAGCATCAAGTTTAAAACCGAATGGGAATCGGAGGGCCAGCTACCATTTCTGGATGTCTTAGTTATTAGAGAACCCAATAAATACTCATTTACTGTCTATAGGAAGAAAACTTTCTCTGTCTCTTATATACACTTTCTAAGCTATCATTCTTTGTCTGTAAAAACTGGTGTTGCATGCAATCTTTTCCTAAGAGGTCTTAGAGTGTGTTCCACTCATCATTTAAAATATGAATTCAAATTAATCCGCCAACAATTAGAAAGTCTCATGTATCCCGCGTATGTAATCGAAAAAGCAATTAACAAAGCAAACAAAATATTTTATAATGAGCCGACAGAACAGCCAAAAATAAACTTTACTAATACAATTAAAATTCCCTATTTAGAAAATATTAAAATTCTTAGTGATAAATTAGGCAGAAGTAATCCTTTCATATTTAATTATCCCAAAACAATTGGTTCTTCACTAATTAACGTATATCAAAATAAAAAAGCTTTAGAAGCAGGGATTTATAAAATTGATTGCTGTTCCTGCGAAAAATCCTACATAGGTCAAACTGGTCGTTCACTAGGCCAGAGAATTTCCGAGCATAAAAGAGCAGTAAGATATGGCGTTGAAAGTTCTGCTTTATTTGTGCATATGCGAGATACTGGGCACCCTATTAATTGGAGTGAGTCCTCATTGCTATATAAGAGTAATTGCCAATATAGGAGAAAGATACTTGAAGCAGCCATTATAGAAAAATCCGAAACATTAAATTTATCAAATGGACAGTGGAGATCTGACGTTGTGGATGAAGCATTATTAAAAGACCTCATTAAGAAGATTATGCCAAATGACCGTCCACCTGACCTGAGGTTTGAGGATAATCCCATCGTGAATCCTCCTGGGAATCATAGCTAGCATCTCTCCTCACCTTTATCCACAGCTCTGTATTTATCAATTCATTTGTACCTGAAGAGGACTGGAGTCCAGTCGTAATATATAGTACATCTTCGCTTCTTTTTGTGTTTTATTTATGGGCCTTTTTTTGCTTCATATTGTGCTGTGATATAACAGTTTATTTTGCATATATATATATATATATATATATATATATATATATATATATATATATATATATATATATATATATATATATATATATATATACATACATACATAAACTGTACACACATACATGCATACATGCATGAATGTGTGCATGCACGCACTTGTGCATATGCAACCACGCACATGCATGCTTGCATACATACATACATACTATATATATATATATATATATATATATATATATATATATATATATATATATATATACATACATACTTACATATATACATACATACTTACATGCGTACATACATACATACATACATACATGCATACATACATACATACATACATACATACATACATACATACATACATGCATACATACATACAGTCAGACAGACAGACATAACTATCAGGGATATCCATTTTAGAGTCCTCCTACGATATGCAGAGAATGTGAAAGCAGTTATAATTCTAAAAATATATAATGCTATAAAAAGGTTGAATGTAAAGTCATTTTTTACGGACATCCTCTAATCCCAGCTAATGAGGAGAGAATCTCAGGACATAAACACGATCTCGTATATAAGTTTTATAAGAGAGAACCTTAAGTTTGACTTTCACACGCGTTTATTATTATCATTATTAATATTGTTATTATTATTATTATTATTATTATTATTTTATTATTATTATTATTATATTTATTATTATTATTATTATTCTGCAGCCATATATCATGCTCGCCACCTTGGATATCTCTTTTAGTCGCCACATCCTACTCGGAGAGAGCTGTCATAATATTTTTAAAGATATATATATATATATATATATATATATATATATATATATATATATATATATATATATATATATATATATATATATGGTAAGGAAATCCATCAGTGAAACAACACATTAAAATAATAACGCTATATTTCGGATCCTAACTGGACCCTTCTCATGCACAAGTGAGTGTAAAATAACAATGACAGAGGGAGTAAAACCTCCTTTGTCCTTTTTGTTTTTGCTCCCTCTGTCATTTGTTATTTTACACTCACTTGTGCTTGAGAAGGGGTCTAGTTAGGATCCGAAATGTAACGTTTTTTTTTTCTGTGTTGTTTCACTGAAGGGCTTCCTTACCATTTAGTGCTGTATATTAAAAGTTTGTGCCTATATATATATATATATATATATATATATATATATATATATATATATATATATATATATATATATATATATATATATATATATATATATATATATATATATGTTGTGCTGTGATATAGCAGTTTATTTTGCATATATATATATATATATATATATATATATATATATATATATATATATATATATATATATATATATATATATATATATATATATATATATATATATATATATATATATATATATATATAATTCTAATTCCATATCATCGTCTTATTACATATTAAACCCTTTCTCTTCCCCATCCCCAAAAAAGATAAAAAGATAAAAAATGTTAATCCAAAATTCAGTAAGATGAAAGCCCAAAACGGCACCTGCTGTCCAAAGAAATAATATATGATAAAAAAAATCAAAACAATAGGATAAAAAAAAATTAGGTATAAAAAAAAATCTCAGAAAATTCTTTTCCAGAGATGAGATGAAACGCCACGTGTCTTCGGGATATTCATGTTAGACTAAGGCTCCTTTCACATCAAAGTGGCACGTCGCACGTGGCACATCAGTTGAAAACGAACATCCGGAAATATATGAAACCTTTCACACAGAAGTGGCATGACACGTCCCTTGTGCCACGTCGCAAGTCGCACGTGGGACGTGTCACGCTACTTCTGTGTGAAAGGTTTTATATATGTTTAAATGTTCGTTTTCAACTGGTATGCCACGTGCGACGTGCCACTTTGGTGTGAAAGCGGCTTCAAGATTAC
>JAXCGZ010007761.1:40000-50000 GCA_037179515.1 Halocaridina rubra
AACCTCTTAGTGACTATTGATGTTTGGGCTTGGAGTTATACGGCTGGATGCCTTTACTGACACCAACCTTCTTCATTGATCGTTGCTTGAGACTGATATTGAGTTGAGCGGGCATCCTTCCCCAGTGGCTGGAATTGATTGAGAAAACGCACACAATGAAATAAAAGAGAGAAAAATATTTCTCAGCTTTTCTCTCTTGTTTTCCCTATGGCGTGTTGTGGGTCTGACCTTTGTAATACTAAAGCTTGCATAATGAATGTTCCGTGCTAAACTTTGTCAGATAAGGCGCACATAAGCCGGTAAAGATATTCGCACTTTTTTCATTAGATAATTGTCAGGTTTACTTCTGTTTCACTGTGGATTAATATTACAATGATGCCTTTTGACATTAACTATATCGCATTTGGAATTATTTTTCTCGGTAAAATTAGGTGCCACAAATCGTATTTGTGAACTCTGGAAAAAAAATTAAGTTTTTGACGTGGTGACTGAAGTTATATATATTTATAGATCACAAATATATGAGAAAACTCAATGATTGTCATTTGCTGTAAAGTAAATGTATGAATTCTTTCTGAAACACTGAAAAGAGATGAAATGTCAAGGGTTTTGATCATGTATTAGGAATGATATATTCATTGATCACTTGCGTACTGTAGAATTATCTTCTCTTGTGAATAGAAAAAAAAAACATTTTAGTAATGATTATCTTATACTGTGAAATAAATGTAATGATTCTTTTTTGAAACACTTGAGATCTATTCATTTTCGAGGGTTTTGGCTATTTAATTGAAGTATCTTTCTTTTCAGTAACACTTGAAATAGATTAAATCAAGGGATTCCACCTTTTACTTGAAATTATGAGTACATTGAAGCCTTTTACTTTTACGAATGAAAAAGTTGAATAATGATTGTCATTTGAGGTAACAATAAATGAAATAATTTTAGCAATCACAAGAAAAAGATAAATTTCCGAAGGTTTTGACCCTTTATTGGGAAGTATAAATTTATAGATAACTGGATCACGATTGCAGTATCTCCTGTAATTTACAAGAAAGGTTACCCAAATGATTGTCATGTACTGTAAAATACATGTGAAAATTCATCTCAGTACCGCGTGAACTAGATTAATTTTCTTTATATATGGCACTAGGAATTCTAGATTTATAGATCACTGGAATACGACTGAATTCTAATCTAGTATTGTAATGAAGGAAAAAAGACAATGAGAATTTTCTTCCCTAAGATGCTTTCCCTTTGAATGTGTAATAGGTGTTTTAAGCTTCGAGATCAGTAAAGTTTTAATCCACGTTTATAAGAGATTAAAAGACTTTTTGTTTCCTTTGAATTTTATTCTGAAAAAAAAAAAACTTGCTAGCATGTTTGGCTGGTAGACAGCACGTGTTAGAAAAAAAAAAACATACTGGCATGTTTGGCTGGTAGACAGCACGTGTTAGTTTGATAACATCCATTCTCTCACTTGACGTATTAATTATCGTGCTCATATATACTCAATAATTTTCACGTTATTGTGAGCATTTGACTCCTAAAATTACAAACTCACTTTTGAGCCCACACCTGGAAGTTAGAAAGAGTATTCAGCCTTAATTCCTCAGCTCCAGCCTGTCTGTGCCTAGCCTCATTCATAGAGACCATGCAATTATTGCAAGAGAGATCGCTTGTAGTTTGAATGACCTACAAAGAAAGAATGACTACAAACACTGTTGGTTAGTAGTAAGAAAATCATCTTCAGATAAAGAATACATTGCATATAGCAAGCATGCTACACACAAAAATACTAAATACAAATACGCCTTGCAGAACATGCTGAAAAGCAGAACGAGTTCTTGGACTCAATATATTCGAACAGAGAGACGACCCCCGGTATAAACTCCAGAGAGAATAGAGACTAGACAGAGTATCGAGTCAAATTTTATAGAAATTGACTTTAATCCTCTTTGTCTTATTGGATCTCTCAACTACGAGTCTGAGGATATTCGGCATTGGAGGTCTTGAGACCTGCAATGACATTGGCACTCACAAGTGCCTGCCTTACGAGCTTGAGGATACTTGATTTGCAAAGTTCATTATTCCAGGTCTACAATATGCAGTGCCAGGAGTGAAATAATATTTTATTACCCTCTTTAAATTTTCATATTCCATTTCTTAAAATAATTTAAAATTAAAATGGAAAGAACTTTTTTTTTTTTTTTAGAAGTGCAGGTACAGACCAGGTGCTTAAATGCGTGTTCTCGTGTCTGAGTTCTCAGTACAGTTGATTTTAACTGTATCTTTCCATTTCTAGAGTTGAAATCACCTTTTTTTCCATCGGGAAATGAAGTACTTATATTTTGAGAGTGTTTAGAATTAGAAGATTTTACACCAAACCTATTTATCTACAGTTTATATGCCTTTATTAGAAGGATATTTCCCAACCAGAACCCCCTCTTGTGCATGCATTTCTTCTAAGTTTGAAAATAACGTTCCGCAACGTCACACAATAATCCATAGAAACCGTGAGACTTCATCATAAAAGAAAGAAATGCGTTTGGTCATAGAGAAAGGGTCGGATTTTGTGGTATTACTTGCTTTTACGGCCACTTCTCGCAGCTCTTCCTCTGGGAGGGAGGATGATCTGTTTTTGACCCGCATTGTTTGTGACATCCTTCTTGATCCCTGGAATCATAAAGCAAGATTTGAAAGGGTTATGTAATAAAAGCAGTGATGTTGACTTGACTGACATAAGGTAACGAGGAATATTACTACTACTGCTGCTACTGCTACTACTACTACTACCACTACTACTACTAATAATAATAATAATAATAATGATAATAATGATAATAATAATAATAATAATAACTAATAATAATAATAATAATATTAATAATAATAATAACAATAATAATAATAATAATAATAATAATAATAATAATAATAATGAGAGTTATAAAAATAATAATAATAATAATAATGGATTGCATCCTGATGTCTAAAGGTTTGTTGGGTGATGAGGTATGGGACAGAAACAAATAAAGAACACTGGCCACAAACATCGACCCCACATAAAAGTAGGAAAATATGTAGTAGAAGAAGAAGAAGAAGAAGAGGAAGAAGAATTAAACAATAGCAATAAATAATAACGATAACAGTAGTTCCACAGTAGCCAACAAAATACTTTAATAATACCAGCAATAATATGCTCATAATTCAAGCATTATAATAATCCAATATTATTATAATTTCCACGCTCTAACCATTAAGATTCATGTGAAAAAATTCTATTTAAGAGGCCATAGCTTTTTATTGATTAATCTGAATGTTAATGTTGTTCTTACTACTTAAAAATGGGATGTGTTGATGGATCTGAATGATATAGGTACCCGTCGTCAATGTGATTGTTGTTGTTCTTGTTGTTTTTGATGTTGTCTTCATTATCATCATTATCATTATTATTATTATTATTATTATTATTATTATTAATTATTTATTATTATTATTATTATTATTATTTTCATTATTAGCTACCATACTAAAGGATCCGAGTTAGAACCCGCCTCTTTCCTCTGCAAAAATATATAATATCCATCCACCACCTAATGATTGTTCACAGAGCAGTTTTCCCGTCTGTCGTCTCCTAACCCCTGCCCACTCAACAGGTGCAATGAGCAAACATGTATATGAGAAGCCATTATGTATTCAGTTGTTACCGCTGAGCGCAGACGCGAGAATAGAAACACTGAACAATTTTTTCGGATTTAAGTTAAATGAGAAGCAGTTCAACTGAACAGAATTTCTACCTCTGTTAGTGTGATTCACCTTCGTTCATATTACTGCTATTTTAATTCTCTCTCTCTCTCTCTCTCTCTCTCTCTCTCTCTCTCTCTCTCTCTCCTCATCTCTCTCTCTCTCTCTCTCTCTCTCTCTCTCTCTCTCTCTCTCTCTCTCTGCGTTTCTTATTTTATTATTATTATTATTATTATTATTATTATTATTATTATTATTTTCATTATTATTATTATTATTATTATTATTATTATTATTATTATTATTATTATTATTATTATTATTGTTTGCGTTATTAAAGTCCTTTATCTAGGTCCTGAAATCACCAAAGATTATCTTCAAAGGTACTCCTATATAGCTAATCTCGTACAATTCGACTATTCAACATATCAGATAAGGAATATATTGGTAATGTTTTCCAGCTTAATAAGATTTCCTTATGAATAGGGAATTAGTCTTACAAATTAATAAAAATAAATAAATGCAGCATTCATATATTTCGTCTTTGACTCTCTCATCAGACAAATTCATCAAGACCTGTATCTATATAGCATTTGAGGTTTCATATTTTCAGATGTGTTAAAATAACTTCAGAAACTTTCATGTTTCGAGTTATTCATACGCTGTCTTGAACATTTTCGCATCCAGCTATACAAAAATCAAGAAAAATGAATCAGCGAAGCCTGTTTCTTTATGCCGTTTGAGGCTTAATATATTTAGAAAAATCTTCACAATTCGAGCTTCAAATCTCAAGTCTTTGACCGTGCTCTTAAGCCAGCTGTGAACATTTAATAATCATTATCAAAACCAGTACATTTATACCATTTGGGAGTGGGTTTTTTATGCTTATAGCTCTCTTAACTGCAAAAAAAAAAAATCATTCTACATATGCAGTTTTCGTATCTTTGATGTTTTGAGTTAACTCTCTAGCCATAAAACATCAAAATGAATGACCGAATCTTGTGTCTTCATTCCATCGCAGTCATTTATTAGTTTGTTTACATAACTTCATAATATTAAGTCTCTAACAATACTCTTAAAACCATACCAACAGCTGAGAGTATTTTCAAAACTTTTGTCTTCATCCCATCGCAGTCTTATTTTAGCTTGTTTATTATAGCTTCATAATATTAAGTCTCTAACAATACTCTTCAACCATACCAACAACTGAGAGTATTTTCAAAACTTGTGTCTTCATTTCACCCTAAGAATCTCATGTTTATTGAACACCTTCATAACCTTCAAAACCTTATTCCAGCATTCTAATTTCGAATCAGTGACCGTAGTCTCCGGCCATACTAACATAAAAAAGATCATTGTTAAGATTTGTGTTTTCTTCCTTTGAGGAATCTTATTAATATGAAAAACCTCTATTATCTCCACATTCGAATTTTTAGTCTAAGAAAACACTCTTCTGTTATATTTACATCAAAAAGAATATCTAGACTTGTGTCTTCTTCGTTCCACAGAGTTTTTAGTATGTTTTTGAAACCTTAACATAACTTGAAAATCCTTCATCTCAACAGCATTCGAATTTTGAATCATGGACTGTACTTCTCCAGCCATCTTCTTCGTCATCTGAGCCCGTCTTTATATGGGGTCGCTGTTTGTGATGAACTCCCTCCACCTGCCTCTGTCTCTCTTCATGTTGGTATTCCCAGTACTCTCCAGCCACGCAAGCATGAAATAGAATTACCGAGACTTCTGTCTTCTTCATTCCACTGATATTCTTATATATTTGGAAACCTCGTCTCCTAAAAGGACAGCACATCAAAGGCGTCAGAAAAGTCCTTGAATATATGCAAGTGGAGGAGGACTTTGGCTCTTCAGAACCCTCGATGTATGAGATACAGAGACTTGTTTTGGACAATCTGCTGTTGGTGGTAAGAAAGCAGGTTTCAAAGGCAGTGCTTAAAAGCTTTTGCCTTTTGAAACTAGACGTAATATAGGGCTAGGGAGGAATTTTTATGCAGGGAATGGACATGGGATAACTGAAATTCTAAGAAACTGGTCAAGTGGGGAGAAATATTGCAAAACACTGGTTAATAGTCAGTTTATCTAGAGAGAAGCCTTTTTTTTTTATGAAAGGCTGGTTGTTTTCTTGTTGTTTATGTGGTAGTTTATGCATGTTTTTTGTGTTTAAGTGTTGTTTGTAGGGTACGTCCTTTTTGGCTTTAAGGATCTTAAAATGCTCTTCCGTTGGTAAATGGATTTAGTGACTGGTTTCCCATACCAAAAGATTTAAGTTCGATCCCACCCTCGTTCCGTTGTAAAACCGTTTCTCTCTCTCTCTCTCTCTCTCTCTCTCTCTCTCCTCTCTCTCTCTCCTCTCGATCTCTCTCTCTCTCTCTCTCTCTCTCTCTCTCTCTCTCTCTCTCTCTCTCCTCTCTCTCTCTCTCTCTCTCTCTCTCTCTCTCTCTCTCTCTCAGACAGAGAAGTAATTTTTTTTATCAGTCATAGAATATTAATAAATTTCATTCGCATTATAAAACACGAACTATTCCACCAAATAAATATTCATCTATATGTGAACAAAATAAGACTCAATTACAAAGAATACAAAAGTTACAAAACTTTGCAGCACGAGTGGCTGTTGGCAATGTAAGAAAATACGAGCACATCTCTCCTGTTTAAAAGATCTAGAATGGATAAAGATTAGAGATAAATATGTTTTTGATATATGTACCTTTGTTTTTAATATACTAAGAAACAATCTTCCTGATTGCTTGTATAATTTTTCTACAGTAAGCTCAGTTACCGGGTTAACTACCCGTCAAGGGGAAGATTTATTAGTACGAAGGTCTAAAACTGATATTGGCTCAAGAGATATAAACATTCGTGGACCTCATTTATATAATCAGCTTCCCAGAGAACTAAAAAAATGCTGGTTCAGTGTATACTTTTAAATATAATCTTAAGAAGTTACTCTTAAAGGAAGATTTTACTTGTAATTTTTAATGGTACACTCATCTTTATGATTTGTTTGTTTTAGTATGTCTATATCGTACACCACAGATGTCTATCTGGAATATATATGTATCTTATTTGAATACCCAATGTACTTTGGAAATAAAGGCTTATTATTATTATTATTATTATTATTGATTATTTTATTAGAACCAAGTGTTTCCCAACTTCCAGTCTATCATATATCCCTTGAATCCCTGCCCTTGCCAATTATGCACACCCTTGTCATTTTTTAAATAAGATAAGTAAAGACGATAAACCAATATAAAAGCAGATTATTAGTGCACCCTTCAAATCCCTACACGGAACTCTTAGGGGTACGCGTGCCCTAGTGTGGATACCTCTGCTATAAAATAAAAGACGGGTAATTTCACTTACTAAAATATTGTTATAATATCATTTTATTTACCTCGTACTGCAAATACAAGAGAGGATAAGAGAGGAAACTCCGAGAATTCTGGTTCATATTTCGTTCTGAATCTTACATTTCAATCTGATAACATAAAACTAGACTGAAAAACGTAGTGGTAGTGTATTATTAAAAAAGAAAAAAAACCGTTTCAAATCAGAAATACGTTTTTCTTCCTAATAAGGCTAGTCTGTGATTTTCTATCTTTCTCATATTTCTCTCAGAATCCTTCTTTTCATACAACACACCCAACTAAAAAAACAGTGAATTTGAGTTGCTAAAAACACACACACACACACACACACACACGTTGGAATTCGCTAAGCGAGGAGGTAGTTAATGCTACCTCAATCCATAGTTTTAAGGACAGGTATGATAAGTATCACTAAGTCTAAAAATGGAACCGATCAGGAGACGGGAAGATACGAGCTTTGGGCTCTTTCCCGTAAACACAATTAGGTAATCACAATTAGGTAATCACACACACACACACACACACACACACACACACACACACACACACACACACACGTTAAAAAGCAGAGATATGTTATTCTTCTTAGCAAGGCTTAACGTCTGCTTGTCCATTTGTATTAAGTTTCGTTTTGAGAGTATATAAACTTTATTTCCATTTTACAATGGGTATTCGTCAGCCAGGACAAGCCCCAACCCCCCACTGTGATGTCCACCCCACAGCAGTTCCTGCCAGTAAACAGCTTAAACTCTCGGTCTTGGACGGGGGACCGATCTTTCGACCTCGTGAATGCGAAGCCAGCGCGTTACCACTGTACTAGCCAGCGTCTAAAACAGAAAAAAAGAACTTTGCTTTTTCTCCGTAACTGAGATTACTATGATTGCTTTTCCTTTTATTCTCAAATAGAAGAAAAAAAAACAGGGTGAGTCTAAAACAGAAAAATAACATTAAAAAAAACCTCTGCTTCAATCAATAACAAAGAATGTTGTGCATGTTTGTCCGTATATGCTGAAAAAATGTCTCTCTCTCTCTCTCTCTCTCTCTCTCTCTCTCTCTCTCTCTCTCTCTCTATATATATATATATATATATATATATATATATATATATATATATATATATATATATATATATATATATATATATATAAAGAGCTAATTTCTGGTTCCATAGCAAAAATTACTGCACCTGTTTCTCGCTGTTGTGCTTCGCTGTACAACTCGTTCTGAGAAAAGTATATATATATATATATATATATATATATATATATATATATATATATATATATATATATAGATATAGATAGATATATATATATATATATATATATATATATATATATATATATATATATATATATATATATATATATATATATATATATATATATATATACGCGCGCACACACATGCACACCCAGCACGTGTATATATATATTCATTTACATAGACGAAACAGATATATGAAAAATATATATACACAAATAGAGGATATTATAAAAATATATTTTTATGATGGTTATATAATCATAAAATCAACGGAACGACTTTTTTATTACATTGTCTATCTGTCTGCATATCTGTCTGTCTAATAATTTATTTATCTATATTTATCTATCGATCCATTTATCTATCTATCTATATATCTATCTATTTATCTATTTATCTATCTCTGTCTATCTGTCTGTATGCATGCATGCGTGTATGTATGCATGTATGTATGTATGTATGTATGCATGCATGCATGTGTGTCTGTTTGTCTGTCTGTGTGTGTATGTATGTATTCATGTGTGTATGCATCTATATTTGAGAGGGACATTTCAAATTATTTTCTTTTTTCTGAATAATTTATTTCTAAAGCTGGCTTATAGGGGTTCTTAAGCCGATGGGTTGTAGATCCCTCATTTCCATATATTATCATAAACCAACACCCACTTGGCATCACTCAGAGTTAATGACTTTCAGAAGAGAGAGAGAGAGAGAGAGAGAGAGAGAGAGAGAGAGAGAGAGAGAGAGAGAGAGAGAGAATGAAAACATACAGCCCAAAGCAGAAATAGAATTTTTTTTTTCTTTTTGTAAATTACTTTTCATATTTAGCGTTCAAAATAATCTATAAAAATAACTCATATATCTTCTCAATATAGTTTTAATCGTCAAACACATTACTAATGTAAATATATATATATTTTTTTTTGGAGGGAGCAAACTAGCTCAGATTAGCGCAGGTTAGAGTTGATGTCAGAGAATTCATAAAACCTTACGTATTTGTGTCAAAAAGTTTTGCTTTAATCGTTTTATTGAAAGAAGAAGTGTAAATACCGGTCCAAAACCCTGTTAAATGGAGAGGACTGGTGTCAGGAAGGACATCTGGACGTAAATCTTTGAGCCACAAAAGAATTTTGTTCTTATTTTACTGAAACACCACTTCCGGGGGAACAAGTCAATTCCATCGAGTTTCGATCCCAAGCCATGGTGTAATGGTGTTAGGGTAGGCAACTGAGAGTAATGCATTGTGTCGACATCCTGAATATCTTATTCTGACGTAAAATAACCAAAAGCAGAAGCGAGAAAGGTCATTACTGGGTAAAAACTCCAAATCTTTAGCTCTTTTGAAAAAGTTTTTTTCTTTTGTAAATAACGAAACATGAGAAACATTCATGTATTTCTTAACTATTTAAAGAGTATAGGGGAAACACAGCAGAATAGAGGTTTCATAGGGTTATGATTAAAAGCACTGCTATTATATCTTGTGAGAGAGAGAGAGAGAGAGAGAGAGAGAGAGAGAGAGAGAGAGAGAGAGAGAGAGAATCAGCATGGCTTTAACTGCATAGCTGGAATCTGAGAATCACTTGTAGCATAATAGAATT